>BMAC01000295.1:298070-334425 GCA_014905375.1 Phtheirospermum japonicum | reverse complement strand
AAAAGAGAAAAAAAAAGTACAAAAAAAAAGAAAGAAAAAAAAGTACAAAAGAAAGGAGAAGTTCTATGTCATAGTTATAGTTTTTTTTCTACATATTAGTTCGATTGAAAGATCTTTTCATATCGTGTTAAGGGCTAAAGTGTGGTGGATGTCACTAGACTTGTTCTTATATTGACTAGTTCTTTTCATCATAGAATTCTACAAATGAGAATTGAGTGGTAAAAGGCTTTGAGTGGTGAGAATACTTGAGGGGAGGTAAAAGCCAAACGAGTGATACACGAGTGATTTGTGAGGATTATTTTGTGTGATACACGAGTGAATTGTGAGGAAAATGGAAGAAACATCTAATAATCAAAATCTAACTGAGTTTGTGTTGCAAGCTATGCAACAATAATTCGCAAGGTTTGGAAATATAATGCAGGATGTAACCGATCGCTTGGAAATATTGGAGTTGCAAAGAGGTGAACATGAACGACAACCGGAAGAAGAAGACGATGCAAGATCTTTACATCAAAGAAATAGAAGAAGACAACAAAATGAAGTTGATCGCGACTTGGGAAACATCAAAATTAATATTCCTACGTTCAAAGGAAGGAGCAATCCCGAAGCTTACTTGGAGTGGGAAAGGAAGGTGGAACTCATCTTCGAGTGTCATAACTACTCCGAAGAGAATAAAGTGAAGCTTGCTGCCATTGAATTCACCGACTATGCCTTAGTTTGGTGGGATCAATTGAATACAAGTCGACGACGCTATGGAGAAAGACCAGTTTCTAGTTGGGCTGAAATGAAGAGAATTATGCGTAAGAGATTTGTACCTTCTCATTATTATCGTGACTTATATCAAAAACTCCAACGCATGAATCAAGGAACCAAATCTGTTGATGAGTACTACAAAGAAATGGAGATCGCCATGATTCGGGCAAATGTTGAGGAAGATAGAGAGGCAACAATGGCTCGATTCCTATGCGGGCTGAATAGGGAGATTGCTAATCTTGTGGACCTCAACACTATGTGGAGCTTGAGGACATGGTTCATATGACCATAAAAGTGGAGGGACAATTGAAGAAGAAGAGAACAACCATTCAAACCCGAAGGAGTGGACATCACCTAATCCTACTTTTGGGTGTGCCTCTAAACCTCAAAGTGAGATTTCAAAATCGAAGTTCAATAAAGATGATAAAGGCAAAGGTATTTCTTCTTCTACTAGAAATCGAGATATTAAATGCTTTCGTTGTCATGGTGTTGGAAATTATGCGTCGGATTGTCCAAATAAAATATTGATGGTTTTGAAGCCTAATGGGGAGATAGAATCTGAAAGTGAACATGAATATGAAGAGGAAGAGCCACCGGAGGAGATAACACCTGAATATGGGAAGCTTTTAGTGGTTCTAAGAGCTCTAAACGTGCAAATTAAAGGTGATGAACAATAAAGAGAGAACATCTTCCACACGAGGTGTAAAGTTCAAGGTAAAGTTTGCATGTTGATTATTGATGGAGGGAGTTGTACTAGTGTTGCTAGTTCTGAAATGGTGGAGAAACTGAATTTAGCCACTATCAAGCATCCGCATCCATACAAGCTGCAATGGCTTAATGAATGTGGAGAAATTCGAGTGACTAAACAAGTTCTAATTTTGTTCTCCATTAGTAATTATTGTGACGAAGTTCTTTGTGATGTGGTGCCAATGCATGCTAGTCATATTCTGTTGGGGAGACCTTGGAAATTCGATCAAAGAGTGGTTCATGATGGCTATCTCAATAGATAAACATTCAAGCACAAAAGCAAACCAATCATGCTTGTTCCATTAAGTGCACAAAAAGTGCAAGAAGATCAGCAAGAAATGTCTCAATCAAGGAAAGCTAGAGAGAGGGAGGAAAGTGAAAAAAAATTGAGTGAAAAAAAGAGAGGGAAAAGAGAAAAAAAATCTCTATATGAGAGCAAGAGAGATCAAGAGAGCAGTAGTTGAAGAAAAGAGTGCGTTCATCTTGGTGTACAAAGAGTCTTACTTTAGAACTAACGAACTAACTCCATCTTTGCCTAGTATATTTGTGTCTCTTTTGCAGGATTATGAGGACATCTTTCCCGATGAAGATCCAAGTGGATTACCTCCTCGAAGAGGTATTGAACACCAAATTGACTTTACCCCGGGAGCTGTACTTCCAAACCGACCAGCTTATAGAGCCAATCCGGAAGAGACTAAGGAGATCCAAAGGCAAGTCGAAGAGCTGCTAATGAAGGGGGAAATTCGTGAAAGCATGAGTCCATGTGCTGTACCAGTGATTGTTGTTTCCAAGAAAGATGGAACTTGGAGAATGTGCACCGATTGTCGAGCCATCAACAAAATCACTGTAAAGTACGATATCCTATTCCTAGGTTAGATGATATGCTTGGTGAATTTTTTGGTGCTGTTGTGTTTAGTAAAATTGATTTGAAGAGTGGATATCATTAAATTCGAATTAGGGAAGGAGATGAGTGGAAAACTGCATTCAAAACAAAATATGGTTTGTATGAGTGGTTAGTCATGCCTTTTGGTTTAACTAATGCACCAAGTACTTTCATGAGACTAATGCACCATGTTTTGAGAAAGTTCATTGGAAAATTTGTGGTTGTCTACTTTGATGATATTCTGATTTATAGCAAAAGCACTGAGGAGCATCTTGAACATGTGCGTATTGTGTTGGATACTTTGAGAAAAGAATCATTGTATGCTAATCACAAAAAGTGTTCATTTTGCATGGAAAAAGTTGTTTTTCTTGGTTTTGTAGTGAGTGCTAATGGAATTGAAATGGAAAAAGACAAAGTGAAAGCTATTTTAGAATGGCCTGTTCCTAAGAACATTGCTCAAGTAAGAAGTTTTCACGGTCTTGCTAGTTTTTATCGGAGGTTTTTGAAATATTTTAGCACCATTGCTGCACCTTTGAATGATATTGTGAAAAAGGAAGTTGGTTTTCAATGGGGAGAAAAACAAGAACATGTTTTTAATCTCCTAAAAGAAAAACTAACTACAGGACTTCTTCTTGCATTACCTAACTTTGATAAAATGTTTGAACTTGAATGTGATGCATCCGGAGTGGGTGTAGGTGCTGTTTTGATGCAGGATGGAAAACCAATTGCTTACTTTGGCGAGAAGTTGAAAGGAGCTCAATTGAACTACCCTACATATGACAAGGAGTTGTATGCTTTGGTGAGGGCGTTGGAGACATGGCAGCATTACTTATGGTCGAGAGAGTTTGTTATTCATACTGATCATGAATCTCTCAAATACCTCAAAGGTCAAGGTAAGCTTAGCAAAAGGCACATCAAATGGGTAGAATTCATTGAATCATTTCCATATGTGATTAAGTACAAAAAGGGAAAAGACAACATTGTTGCTGATGCATTGTCCAGGAGGCATGCTTTGATTACTTCTTTGGGTTCTAAACTTCTTGGTTTTGAGTCAATAAAAGAATTTTATGTTGATAATTTTGATTTTGCTACTATTTATTTAGCTTGTGAGCATTCTGGTTTTGAGAAGTTTTATAGACATGAGGGTTATTTATTTCGTGAAAAAAAACTATGCATTCCTGAGTGTTCCTTGCGTGAATTACTTTTTCGTGAAGCTCATGGGGGAGGGCTAATGGGGGCATTTTGGGATGAATAAAACTTTGGATGCTTTGTGTGAACATTTCTATTGGCCTAAAATGCGAGTTGATGTTGAAAGACTTTGTAAATTGCATGCAAGTTAAATCGAAAATGCATCCACATGGTTTGTATACACCTTTACCTATTCCTTGTGAACCTTGGGTAGACATATCCATGGACTTTGTTTTGGGTTTTCCTAGAACTAGAAAAGGTAGAGATTTTATATTTGTGGTAGTTTATCATTTTTCTAAAATAGCTCACTTCATTCCATGTCATAAGAGTGACGATGCAACACATATTGCTGATTTGTTCTTTAAGGAAGTTGTACGTTTGCATGGTGTTCCGAAGACAATTGTTAGTGATAGAGAAGCAAAGTTTTTGAGTCATTTCTGGCATGTTTTATGGAGTAAATTGGGAACTAAACTTCTGTTTTCTACTACTTGTCACCCGCAAACTGAYKGGSAAACTGAARTAGTTAATAGGACTTTATCTCAATTACTAAGAGTTTTGATCAAAAAGAACTTGAAAAGTTGGGAAGATTGTTTGCCATTTGCTGAATTTGCATATAATCGAAGTGTTCATTCTAATACTAACTTTTCTCCATTTGAAGTTGTTTATGGCTTTAATCCATTGAGTCCACTTGATCTTGTACCAATACCAATTGAAGAACGTGCAAGTCTTGATGGTAAAGCTAAAGCTGAATTGGTGAAAAAGTTGCATGAAAGTGCAAAATTGAACATTGAAAAGAGAACCGAACAGTATGTCAAACAAGCAAACAAGGGTTGAAAGCAAGTCATTTTCGAACCAGGAGATTGGGTGTGGTTACATTTGAGGAAAGAAAGATTTCCATCGAAAAGGAAGTCCAAATTGCAGCCAAGAGGAGATGGTCCATTTCAAGTGATTTCACGAGTGAATGATAAGGCTTACAAACTAGACTTACCAGGTGAGTATACGGTAAGTGCTACTTTCAATGTTGCTGATCTTTCTCCTTATTTTGGTGATGGAGATTCGAGGACGAATCCTTTTGAAGAAGAAAGGAATGATGGAGATGCATCCAATCTTCCCAAAGACAACAACACGGATCCTTTGGTTCTTCACGGTGGTCCGATTACAAGAGCTAGGGATAAGAGAATAAAAGAGCCCTTGATAGTTTTACCAATTGAATTAAAAGATCAAGTCCAAGTTCAATCCAAATTGGGCCAAATGGTGAATGTTATTCAAGTTGGTGGGCTGCCTTCTACTTGAAATATGGGGTCATAAAACAATCATGTCTTGGAGGCCCAAAATGAAGAATAAGAGCATCGATTTTCGTCCAAAACATGAAGCCCAAGAAGAGTGACCTTTAATCTTCTCTAGAATAGTCTATTTTCAGCATTTTGGAAGGCTAAGAGATACTTGTTAGTCAAAAGGTCTCTTAGGTAGTTAATAAATCAATGAATGTGGTAAAACATGCATTTTTCTATGTCATTATGAGGCCAATTCGGGATTGACTCTTAAGCATCCCATTGCAGCCTATAAATAGCATTATAACCACATGTATTTGGCAACAACAAGAAATATAAAAATTAGAATATTTGTCTTGTGAGTTTAATTCTCTTTGTAGAGTTTTTACTTCACATTTTAAGAACTTATCAAGATTCTTGAGCAAGATCTTGTGGCGTTCAACCATACCAAGGTTCTTGGCTAATTTATGCCAACGGGTCAAGGTTTATAGGGCTCTAGGAAAGATCAAACTGGATTTTCGATCTAGGGTGACCGCTGCCTATCATTATACTTAGGGTTCTTGGATCGTTATATCTAGATTTTTTGATTATTGGGCTGCAAGTTACGAATGTCAGTTCTGGGCACGCTAACGGTAAGGTAACGGTAAGGTAACCGTTATAGTAGCTACCGTTAAGTCTTCAATTCTGCTTCTTCGGGCCTTCGATAACGGTTACAAGTAGCGGTAGGAGTAACTGTTATAGTAGCTAGCGGTAGGCGTAACCGTTATAGTAGCTAGCGGTAGAAGCTACGCTAAGTAACTACCTCTAGTCTTCATTTCTGCCTTACTATAAAGGTTCCATATGGAATAACCGTTATAGATAATCTGTAGCTTCAAATTCTTGCTACTTCTTCGCCGAAAAGCTCATTTTCTTCTCGTCATTCCAATTCCTCAACTCGAGCACTCTTAAATGCGTCCTTTTGCTAGCGTTCTTCAGCTCGTTCTACTACTAATAAAGAAATTTTAGCACAATTAAGCTGCAATCTATGAAATTAAGTGCAAAACAAAATAAACGAGATAAAAATACGAAATACTAAAAAGAAGAAAAATACGAATAAAAGAACCTAAAAACCCATAAAATCACACAAATTAAAATGTAAAAACATACGAAAAACACACACTAAAATACTCAAATCAACCCCCCCCACACTTAGCCTTTTGCTTGTCCTTAAGCAAAATCAAATCTAAACGTAGACAAGGAAAAACTAACTACCCAATGAACTTAGTACTAATGCATCCAAATAATTCGAGAAGTTAATGCATTAAATCGACTAGAAATTCAACTAAAAGGACGACATGATAACGTTGAGATAAGAGATTTAGACAAACTTCCGAACTCCTAAAAGTAATGAGTTGCCCTCCATGTACGTCCTCCATACATGCCTTGGCCAAACTCTATCCATGATCAAACCACCAGGTCGGCACTAGACTAACCCAGTCATCTATACACCTCTTTAACAATAAAATCTAAAAATAAAAATAAGGACTTCACTTGTAGAAGGCTTTCTCTTCTTGTACTTATTTTTCCTCCCCCTATTTTTGTTACTCGTACAAGGATTTCTCTTCTTGTACTTTTTTTTTGGGTAGTACCCATAGTGATGAGGTACGGCACTAATTACACAAAATGAGAGTTCATTGACTCCTATCTCACGTTGCTAAGTGAAACTTATAACATTCTTCGATTACACACATGGAGTTTTAACGTCTCTAAAAAGAAGAATTACATAATATCCTATAGAGGGTATTTGAAAATGAGGCTAGTAGAGAGAATTCGACTCTTAAGAACGAAACAAGAATAGAACAGAGGAYAAAACACTTCATAGATTCTTCACACTTCATTCCCCACAATTACACTATTGTTCGAATGAAAGTCTAAATATCCTAACCAAAGCATCTAACCACGTCAACTTCGTCAAGGTTCCTGCCAATATAAATACACACGACTCAAATCAACCACAAGCAAGCATGCAATTTTTTTTAAACCAAAGACAATCCTCCCCCCCACACTTAAACCATATAATGCCCACATTGTATAAAAGAAAAATCAAACGAAGTATGGAAAAAGATAAGAGAAAGAGAAACTCCCCTGAAATCGCGCTTGTGGTGAAGAGTCGAACATCCAAAAATGTCCGAAGGGTTACAAAGGGGAAAGATTCCTGAAATAAAAAGAAACAAAGAAAACAAACAAGAAAAGTAAATGATAAATAGCTTGGGTTACCTCCCAAGAAGTGATCGTTTAACGTCAATAGCTTGACGCAGTCGCATTGCCTAGGAAGGAGGCGGGTCAGTGAGATTATGGGATACTTCAAAATGATTGACTCCCGATCCTTCGAAATATGGCTTAACACGATGTCCATTGACTTGAAACCTCTCGTTGGTCTTCTAGTTGACCAATCTCACCACTCGATAAGGCATCACATCCTCAACTAGGTAGGGACCAATCCATCGCGACTTGAGTTTGCCGGGAAACAATCGGAGACGAGAATTATATAATAAAACTTTCATCCCAGCTCAAAGATCTTTACCAATTATCCTCTTGTCGTGTTGAATCTTGACCTTTTTCTTGTAAATAACCACATTCTCATAGGCATCGTTACGAATCTCGTCAAGCTCCTCAAGTTGTAATCCTCGCATTGCACCGGCTTGTGTTAAATCAAAATTCACTGCGCGTATAGCCCAATAAGCCCGGTGCTCCATCTCAACGGGAAGGTGTCACGCCTTGCCATACACCATACCATAAGGATTGGTTCCTAAGACCATATTGTACGCCGTTTGATATGCCCAAAGAGCGTCAATGAGTTTTGCCGACCAATCTTTACGGCTTGGCTGAACGGTCTTCTCGTGTATAGCCTTGATTTGTCTATTACTTGTCTCGACTTGGCCCGACGTTTGAGGATGATACGCCGTGGAAACTTTATGCTTAATACCATATCTCACCATCAACTTCTCAAAAGACTTGTTACAAAAATAGGCCCGTCCATCACTAATAATGGCTCTTGGAACTCCGAAACGACTAAGAATATCCTCTTGTAGAAACTTGAGCTCCACCTTGGAATCGCATGTTCTTGTGGGTATAGCCTCGACCCATTTGGACACATAATCGATGACAACCAAGATGTAGTCGTACCCAAAGGATGTCGGAAAAGGTCCCATGAAGTCGATTCCCCAGACGTCAAATATCTCCACCACGAGGTTGCTGTTTTGTAGCATCTCATTCCTATTGCTGATGTTTCCCATTCGTTGGCAACGATCACATGACTTGCAGAATTCGTGAGAATCTTTGAAAAGTGTCAGCCAATAGAATCCCGATTGAAGGACCTTAAAAGCAGTCTTTTGGCCTCCAAAATGGCCTCCGCATTGCTGATCGTGACAAAATGACAATATGTTATGTTGTTCGTCCTCGGGAATACATCTCCAAATTACACCGTCCTTCCCAAATCAGAAAAGGAATGGTTCTTCCCAAATATAATTCCTACAAGTAGAAAGAAATCTCTTCCGTTCTTCGAAGGATAAACCGTCCCTCACAAGGCCACAAGAAAGATAATTAACGATATCAGTAAACCAAGGGGTGGGGTGCGAAGAGACAGCATAAGTAGTTTCATAAGGAAATTCATCATTTATAAGACCCTGTTCGTTCACATTTCCCCCTACGTCTAAGCGTGTCAAATGATCGGCCACCACATTCTCACAACCTTTTCTATCTTTTATCTCAACGTCAAAATCTTGAAGCAAAAGTATCCAATGGATCAAACGCGGTTTGCTTTGACGTTTATGAAAAAGGTAACGAAGGGCCGCGTGATCACTATAGACAATGACTCGAGAACCTATTATATGAGGGCAAAAATTTTCTAACGAAGTGACTACAGCTAGAAGTTCTTTTTTGGTGGTGGTGTAGTTTCTTTGTGCTTCATTTAAAGTGAGACTTGAATAATTCACTCGGAGGAGACCATCCACTCGTTGTCCCAAAACTGCCCCCACAACATCATTAGAAACATCACTCATAATTTCAAAAGGGAGGGACCAGTCTGGAGCAATGACCACAGGTTCCATAGTCAATTTTTATTTGAGTAAGTTAAAAGCTTTAAGACATGACTCATCAAAAACAAACGACACGTCAAGACCAAGTAAATGACACAGCGGTCGACTAATTTTTGAAAAATCTTTTATAAATCGCCTATAAAACTCCGCGTGTCCTAAGAAACTACGAATACTCTTAACGTTCGTGGGAGGTGGTAGACTCTCTATAACATAAACTTTAGCTTTATCCACCTTCAAACCTCTACGAGACACAACATGACCAAGTACTATACCACTCGTAACCATAAAATGAATCTTTTCCCAACTCAATGTCAAATTACTCTCAATACATCATTCAAGAACTTTAGACAAATTATTAAGACAAGAGTTAAAGGAAGAGCCAAGTATCGAGAAATCATCCATGAAGACCTCGAGGAAGTCGTCAATCATGTCAGTGAAGATCGAAAACATACATCATTGGAAAGTCGCAGGTGCATTGCATAGGCCAAATGGCATCCTGCGAAAGGCAAATGTCCCGAACGGACAAGTGAACGTCGCCTTCTTTTGATCCTCGGGGGCTATAGCAACTTGGTAATATCCAGATAGGCCATCAAGAAAACAGTAATACTCATGCCCAACCAATTTATCGAGCAACTGGTCAATGAAAGGGAGCGGAAAATGGTCCTTCCTAGTGGCGACATTCAGCTTCCTATAGTCAATACACATACGCCATCCAGTAGTCAAATGTGTTAGAATAATGTCTCCCTTGTCATTCTCTATGATCGTGATGCCCCCCTTTTTCGGCACAACATGTACGGGGATCACCCACTCACTGTCGGGTACTGGAAAAATGATTCCTTCATCGAGCAACTTGAATATTTCCTTCTTCACTACCTCCATCAAATTTGGATTTAAGCGGCGCTGGCTATCTCGAACCGGCCTCGCACCTTCCTCCAGCTCAATGCGGTGCATGCATGTGGCTGGACTGATACCTTTGATGTCCCCCAAGCTCCAGCCGATGGCTCCTTGGTACTTTTTAAGCACAACGATCAAAGCCTCTTCTTCTTTCTTAGATATTTAAGCAAAAATGATCACGGATTTCTTCTCGCCTTCTTAGAGATATACGTACTTTAGGTGGCTCGGAAGTGGTTTGAGTTCAGACTTGGGCTCAATATCAGGCCTTTCTTCTCCAAGCTCACAAAGGTCGATCATCCCCTCGGAATCAGCATCAAGCCAATCATTTTCTTCAACTATCCATGAATCATCATCTTGGTTGAGAAAATCACGCGTAATGGACCTCTCCTCTAAGTCGTCCTGCACGAGTGGAGCAATAGGGTCCATAGATGAACATTTGGCGTTCATTGATGAGGATGGCATCGTTCGGAAGTCGTGGATGGAAAAAGTGATGGATTCATCCAAAACAGTCAGAGTCATACTTCCATTCTTGACGTCTATGAGCGTGTTGGTCATGGCCATGAAGGGTCAGCCTAATAAAATCGTGCTCTCTTGGTTGTTGTCTTCCACTTCCCCTACATCCGATATCACAAAATCGACGGGGACAATGAGGGTACCGACTTGCACAAGGACATCCTCGATGATTCCCTTAGGGTACCGGACTGAGCGATCCGCCAAATGGAGTCTCATCTTGGTTGGCTTGAGTGCTCCTAAATCAAATTGCTCATAGATGGAAGAAGGCATTAGATTGATCCCCGCCCCAAGGTCAAGCATACCCCGAGTCTCTTTACCATTTCCCAGAGTTATTTTTTATACAAAAACTTCTGGGGTCTCTCTCCTTAGGGGGAAGGGAGTTGCGAAAGATGTCGTTCGCCGCATTTAAAAAAAAATCTTTTCGTTTTTACAAAACCGTCTCTTCTTTGATGCCAAGTCTTTAAAGAACTTAACATATGCGGTAATGTTTCTTATCACATCAAGCAAGGGAAAATTCACATTAACTTTAAATAGCATATTATAACGATCAAGAAATTGCTTATCTTGCTTTTCTGATTGAAGGCGGCTAGGATACAGAATGGGAGGTCGGTATGGATTAGAGGATTTGTGAAGAGTCGTCTTGGGCCCGGCCTCCTTTCCAACTTTATCCGAGGGCTGGGTGATGGTCATCCTCTCGCCGTCCTCCTTATTTGCACTTGTTGTTTTTGCGTCCTTTTGTGCGGGTGAGTGATTAGAGTCCTTTTCGAGGGAAGCCACGTTATTATCCACAGTTCGTCCACTCCGAAGCACCGTAATGGCTTGTGCTTGTGATGGTTGGCTCGGCAACTTCCCAGGCTTGTTCTTCCATATTTGCGCGGCTAGTTGGCCTAGGGTCATTTCAAGATTGTCCATCTGTTTATCCGCTTGTTGTATTGCTGATTCAGTGCACTGCATGAATAAACGTAATGTTTCTTTGAGCGTTGGCGGAACTGGTGTTTGAGTTGGCGGTGGAGCTTGTCCTTGCTGTAGTGGCTGGTATGGTGGTCGTTGCAAGAGTGTAACTTGGCCTTGTCCCCATTTTTTTTGATATGGTTGTTGGGGGATAAATTTGCTTGGTACCTTTGGGTTCGGTGCTTGATTTCCTCCGCCTTGATTGTTTGACCAAGAAAAATTCAGATGTTTCTTCCACCCTGGATTATAAGTTTGCGAGAATGGGTCATTATTGCGTGGGTAATGATTTTGATTCCCTTGCCCGGCTTGATTCGCTTGATAACCTTGAACGGCTTATGCTTGTTCGTTGGTTTCCTCAGTCTACACGAAGGTAGCTTGGCAAAGGTTCGCGCCATGCCCGTACACCCCACAAATTCTGCAAGTTTCCAACTGCATTGGTAATTGGGATGCGCCTTGAGAAAGAAGCGTATTCTGGGTCTGCAACACAACCACTTGTCTTGTCAACTCAGCGATATTTTTGGTGTCCTCTGAAGATGCCTGCGGCACTCCCACCTCATGAATGGCTACTCTCTTTGGTCGCGAGCTCTTATGTTGAGAATCGTAACTTATCGACTCGCAGATGTCCCAAACTTCTGTGGCGGTTCGCGATCCAATATCCCCTCCTGCTGCATTGTCAACCATGTATTGAAACGTGTGTTCAATCCCATCGTAGAAGAATTGGTTGATGAGTTAAGGTGGGTAGTGATGATGTGGACATTGCGCCAAAAGTCCTTGGAAACACTCCCATGCTTCGTGGAATGTTTCCCCATCCGTTTGGTTGAACGAAGCTATCTTTATTCGAAGGTGAGCTATCGTCTGGTTTGAATAGTACTTTGCCATAAAACGGTCGTACGCCATGTCCCAGCTTGTGAGAGAGTCGGGCTTCAATGACAAGAGCCAAGTCTCTGCCCGATCCTTCAGAGTGTATGGAAAGCATCTCATCTTCAACTGTTCTTCTAAAAGGCCTTGGAGCGGAAATGTTTGAATAACCGAGTAGAATTTCCGCATGAAGTTAATAGGGTCTTCATTCGGTAGCCCATAGAAAGAGGGCAGTAGATTGAAGTGAGTCGGTTTGAGCTCATAATGTCGGGCAGTAGGGCTCAGGCGGATGCATGACATAGCTGGGCCGATTACGGGGCGAGCGAATTCGCGCATGCGGGCTGGCTGAGGCTCTTGCTGCTGGTGATAACCGTAGGTGGCATATATTTAAACTAAGAACTAATTATCTAAATCCTAAATTATTTTATCTTAGCAATTAAATCTAGAATTTATTTAATCTAGGAATTCATTAATTAAAATATTTTTAAAAAAATTAAGAAAACTAGGGTTCTAGAGCTTCGATTCGTCTCCACGATCGCTTGGGAAGACCCAATTGATGGTTCACAATGAATCTAGGCTCTAGACCCATTAGATCTAGCTAAAAATCATAATCAAAATAAACATCCCAAGCTCAACACAATCACAAGAAAGATTCTTCATGGAAGCAATAATTATTCTAAGAAAATTAATTAAACTAATCAAAAGCATGCAAACTAAATTAAAGAGCGAATGAATAAACACTTACTAATTAAACGAAGAAAGTTGCAGCGTTCCAAGCGAAGTCTTGAATGTAAATTATATAAACTATCTATTCTAATCTAAAATCTAAGAATTTAAAACTAAGAAATTTAAAGAGTAACTAAAGAAATAGAAGGGAACTTGTTGGGGTTGTCAGCCCCAAAAAGGCCTTGGAACCCTGTAATATGATAATGTATCTAACTACAGCTTAGGTAACTTAGAAAATCGGATTTATGGGGTAGTATTTATAGATTTTCGAAAAACTTGAAAAGGAAAGTTTTTATGGGTGGGGTGGGGTGGTGGTGGGGGTGGTGGTGGGTGGTGGGGGTGGTGGGGGGTTGAATTGAAAGGTGGCCGTTGTTGGATGTATGGCGGATGATTGTAAGGTTGCTCGTTGTGAAGCTCCTGATTTGGGTTGGCGGGCGGTGGCTGTATGATAGGTGGATTTGGGTCCTCGTTTTGGTTCGGCCCACCATTTTGCTCATTTATATCATTCGGAGGGATTGGAGGTGTCCTGGTAGGATCCATTGGTGACTCGTTCGTTGAGTTTTCTTGAGAACTTTCCCCAAAATTTTGGTCGACTGTAGCTCTCGCTCTAGTAATCCTATTAATGTTTTCGATGAACGGAAAGAGTTCTCCACCCAAAGACCTATGCCCTCGCATACACTAAACAAACGATCAAACGATTCGAGACAAAAGAACAAATTTTAAAATAAACTAAGCACGAACAAACATTGCTAAACCCTATTTCAATCCTCGGCAACGGCGCCAAAATCTTGATCCAAACTTTTTACACCTATTTTTTTATTTAAATTAAAAAGCTCACCCGCAAGAGAACGAAGCTATTGTAGGTGATAAGTTGGACACGAGTCGATCTCTCGAGGATTGAAATTCGGAGTTTTCAATGTTTGTTTAGTCACGAAAATTTAAAACACACGATCACGTTTCTTGGTTTTTGTTTTTGAAAAATATATCAACTACGAATTTAAAACACAAGAATTAAAAACTCAAAAAATGAAATTAAAACGCTGAATTAATTAACCCTAAATTATTAACTAAACTTGAAAGCATAAAATTAACCAAATTAAAAACCTAGATTTAATTATTAATTAATTAATTAATTAAAAACTCAATTAAAATTTAAATAAAATCAAGAACTCAATAATAAAAATAAAACGCAGCAACATATAAATTCAGAAACTCAAACGATTAACCTAAACGAATCTAAAAGCATGCATGAAAATCAACGAACATGAATAAAAGGCAAACTTGAAACTTAAAAATGAGTAAAACATGAAAACTAAATCGCATGGATATGATTAACCAATATAAGTATCCAACATCCAAACGTAAACATAAAAATTGAATAAGAATAGAGATTTAAAATCATATAACGTTCAGCGAATTTTCAGATTAAAAAACGAACTTAAAAAGGAACATGAAAATAATATCCTAAACATGAAAACTATGACGAAAGCTTGAAAAACATGAAAAAGGAATAGAGAACTTATTAAACGTAGTAGATGCAGTAAGTTATTTGAGTTCTCCAAAAAAACACGCTGAAAAATGGATGAAATCGGGTCTGCGACGTCGAACGGGCTCCGAAATGCATTTTCGTCGAATCTTCGATCTCCTCGTTGTTCTCCGCATTTTGATGTTAATATCCGAATCTAAACCCTATGATTATGTTTTTGGTAAGTTCTTAGGGTTGGTAGCACGCTGGAACTCGGATTAATGCTTCGTATTTACAAATTTTTCGATTCTTCGGCTGCAAGCTACGAAAGTCGGTTCTAGGCCCGCTAACGGTAAGGTAACGGTAAGGTAACCATTATAGTAGCTAGCGGTAGGAGTAACCGTTATAGTAGCTAGCGGTAGGAGTAACCGTTATAGTAGCTAGTGGTAGCATCTACGCTAAGTAACTACCGCGAGTCTTCATTTCTGCCTTTCTATAAAGGTTCCAGATGGAATAACCGTTATAGTTAATCTGTAGCTTCAAATTCTTGCTACTTCTTCGCCAAAAAGCTCGTTTTCTTCTCGTCATTCCAATTCCTCAACTCGAGCACTCTTAAATGCGTCCTTTTGCTAGCGTTCTTCAGCTCGTTCTACTACTGATAAAGAAAATTTAGCGCAATGAAGTTGCAATCTACGAAATTAAGCACAAAACAAAATAAACGAGATAAAAACACGAAATACTAAAAAAAAGAAAAATATGAATAAAAGAACCTAAAAACCCATTAAATCACACAAATTCAAATGTAAAAACATACGAGAAATACACACAAAAATGCTCAAATCAGATTGCTTCCACCCATTCGAAACATAATTTACTCCTACAATAATGTACTCGTATTCTCCACTTCTCGGGAATGGTCCCATAAAATCTATGCCCCATACATCAAATATTTCAATAACTTGATTAGGGACCAATGGCATCTCGTTCTTCTTCCCTATTGAGCCCGGTCTTTGACAATTATCGCATGTCTTGTAGTAGTGGTGTTCGTCGGCGAATAGTGAGGGCCAATATAATTTGGATTGGAGGACTTTGAATGTTGTCTAATGGCTTCCGAAATGTCCTCCTTCATCATGACAAAACCTCAACACATCAATCTTTTCTTCGTCCGCACACACCTTCGATAAAGTCCATCCTTGAAATGCTTATATAGGTATGGATTGTCCAAAAAGAAACTCCTGCATTTAGACAAAAATCTCTTCCTTTATTGGGAAGAAAGGTGGTGAGGGATAGTATTGCATGCAGGATAATTGACAAAATCAGCATACTAAGGCTCGTCAATGTTTTCAATAATGTTAGCATCCTCATAAGGAAAGATATCATCAACAAAATAAAGTTTTCTAGATTCGCTATCTATTAACATGCAAGACAAATGATCGGCAACTACATTTTCACATCCTTTTCTATCCCTGATTCAACTTCGAACTCTTGCAAAAGGAGAACCCAACGAATCAACCTAGGTTTACTTTGGATTTTTACAAATAAGTACCGCAAGGCCGCATCATTGGTGTGCACAATTACTTTTGACCCAACAATATAAGAACATAATTTATCTAATGAAAATACTACAATAAATAATTCACTCTCAGTGGTGGTATAGTAGCGTTGTGCACTATTTAGCATGGGACTAGCATAATAGAGCACCCTTAGCAATTTATCAACCCGTTGCCCCAAAACAGCCCCTACCGCATCATTAGACGCGTCACACATAATCTCAAATGGTAGTGACCAATCGGGTGCAACAAACACCGGTGCCTGTGCGAGTTTTTCTTTCAATACGTTAAAAGCATCAAGACATTTATCATCAAACTCAAAAGGCACATCTTTATTCAATAATTTACACAACGGGTGGCAAATTTTAGAAAAATATTTTATGAAACGCCGATAAAATCCTGCGTGCCCTAGAAAACTTTTAATTCCCTTAACATCTTTAGGTGGTGGGAGGGTTTCAATAACATCAATCTTAGCTTTATTGACTTCTAACCCTTTGCTTGACACAACATGCCCAAGCACGATCCCACTTTTTACCATAATGTTCGATTTCTCCCAAATCAACGTCAAATAAGACTCTACACATCGTTGAAGAACCTTAGATAAATTATTTAAACAATGAGAGAAAGATGAGCCATATACTGAGAAATCGTCCATGAAGACTTCGAGGAAGTCATCAATAAACTCGGTGAAGATGGAGAGCATGCATCTCTGGAATGTTGCTGGTGCGTTACATAATCCGAATGGCATCCTCCGATAAGCATACGTGCCAAAAGGACACGTAAATGTGGTTTTCTTCTAATCTTCCGGAAATATCGCTATTTGATAATAGCCTGAAAGGCCATCCAAAAAGCAATAGTATTTCTGCCCTGCCAGTTTATCGAGCATTTGATCCATGAATGGAAGTGGGAAGTGATCCTTTCGTGTTGCTGCATTTAGTTTTCGGTAATCAATGCACATGCGCCACTCGGTTGTTAAGCACGTTGGAAGAACCTCTCCCTTCTCGTTCTCCACAATCGCTATGCATCCTTTCTTCGGAACGACGTGCACTGGGCTGACCCACTCGCTATCTGATACGGGGTAGATAATTCCTTCTTCAATGAGTCTGAAAATTTCCTTTTTTACTACCTCCTGAAAGTGTCGGGATCAAGCGTCTTTGTCCTTCCCTTATTGGTTTGGCTCCTTCTTCTAATTCAATCCGATGCATGCACGTCACCGGACTTATTCCTCTAATATCTCCGATGCTCTAACCAATTGCTTGTTTGTACTTTTTAAGTACCTCGATCAATTCCTTTTCTTCATTTTCGGCTAGTTCCGCGAAAATGATCACGAGTTTTCTCTCGTTGGCTTCAAGAAAAACATACTTGAGGTGGCTCGGAAGTGGTTTCAACTCTATTTTAGGTTCTACCACGGGTTGAATAGACATTTCACTCACGTGATCCTCGTCAATCTCGAATAGGTCGACCACCCCCTCCGTATTAAAATTGTCATCCTCGACGTTCTATTCCTCAAAAGGTATGATGCCGAACAATTCTTTCACGCACTTGTCCACTGAATCGAGATAAGAATAGTCGGGTTCAATTGAATGTGAAGGAACATTTTGAACGTCTTTAAGTGAAAATGTGACTGACTCGTCAAACACTGAAAGTGTCATTTTTCCTCGACCCACGTCGATCAAGGTGTGTGATGTTGCCATGAATGGTATTCCAAGAAGAATGGTGTGATCCTTGCTTGATTTAGCCACTTCTCCGACATCTAATATCACGAAGTCCACGGGAATGACTAAGGAACCGACTTCTACCAAAACATCCTTGACTACTCCCAGAGGATATCGCACTGATCGGTCAGCTAACTGAAGTATTAAGCTTGTTGGTCTCATCTCTCCAAGGTTGGACTGTTTGTAAAGGGCGTAGGGCATCAAGTTGATCCCTCCTCCTAAATCGAGCATTCCTCGAGCCTTTTGTCCATCCATAGGGTTATTGTGATGCAAAAACTCCCTGGATCACCCACTTTCGGTGGTAGTGGTTGATGGCAAATTGCAATCACTTCTTTTGACAACACTATTCTCTCATTTGCTTCTAGCCTCCTCTCCTTTGATGCTAGTTCTTTGAAGAATTTTACGTATCCCGACATTGCTTTGATTACGTCAAATAGTGGTAAGTTTACGTTTACTTTCTTCAACATGTTGTAGAGCTCCATGAATTTCTTGCTCTCTTTTGCTAGCCTGAGCTGGTTTGGAAATGGTACAGAGTCTCGGATGACTCATTACTGTTTGTTACTGCTCAAATTATCCTGTGTCTGAGTAGTATCCGATCGGATACCTTCTCCAGTCCGATCGGATAAAACCTTCTATCCACCGGTCTGATCAGAATTGTGCTTCGTCTGATCGAACAATACTTTTTGTTCTCCAGTCCGATCGGGTTTTTGTTCTATCCGGTCGGACAAAACTTCCTGTTCTACAGCCCGGTCGGAATTTTGCCCTATCCGGTCGGATAAAACTTTTTGTCCCCAGGTCCGATCGGAATTTCGCTTCATCCGACTGGACAAAACTTTATGGCCTCCGGTCCAATCATATTTTTGCCCTATCCGACCGGATTCCTTGGTTGATTTTTCCTTCAAAATGCATTCGTCATCATGATCCTCTCCTTCCGTCACTCAGATTCCGTTATCGACTTTCTTGCCTCCCCGTAGCACATGTATGGCCATTGACTGCTCGGGTTGACTGTGGATCTTTGTGGGGTCAGCTCCGAGTTTTTCCACGGACGTGGAAAGTTGCTCTATCATCATCTCCAACTTGTCCATTTGTTTCTTTGTTCGATTATTTTCCTCGATGGTTCGAAGGGTCTCTTCTCGATTGCGTAGCATTTCCATCTCTTGCCTTTGCCTCCAAAGTCGCAACTCTTTATCGGAATCTTTGGGTATTGGGGGTTGTTGTTTTTGTGGAGAAGTTTGATATTGTTGTTGTTGTAGTTGACCTTGCCTCTACGGAAAACATTGTTGATAACCACCTTGGCCCTTGTTCTGATAAGAATTGTAATTGCTCAGTCCTCCTTGACTTTTGTTTGGTGGTGGTGGTGCCAAATATTGAGGATCCATTTATTTTGGCGGTGGTACGTAATTGGGACTCCCCGATCCGTATATGAGGTTCGGATGGTCTTAGATAATTAGATTGTACGAGTTGTAAGTTTTAGTGAACTTTTGACCAAATTTATTGTTGGATTGGAATTCTTGAACGGCGTTCACCTCTTCGGCCTCGTCTTCGTCAAATGTTGCATCACACGTGTTGGCTCCATGTCCAAATGCTCCACAGAATCCACACGTTTCGTGTGATGGTTGCGTCATTTCCTTCTTACGCGTCATCATTCCAGCCAACAATGCAACATGTTTTGTAAGCTCCTCAAGTTTTCCACTCTCCCCATTGGATGCTGACACTTCATTCACTCTAATTTTCCTTGGTCTGGAACTCATTTGCCTAGATTTTTCACCCAAAATTTCAAACAAATCCCATGCCTCCACCGCGGTGAAGCCTCTAAAAATCGCCGACCTTGTTCTCAACTTATTGCTTAAAGTTTGGCAATAGTCCTTCATGGAAATAGTTGTTGACCATCTCGAGACTATTGTTGTGATGTGGGAATGCTTGTATAAGTCCTTTGTATCGTTCCCACGCTTCGTGGAATGAATCACCATCCATTTGTTCGAAATTGATGATTTCTCTCCTTAGTTTTGCCGTCGTTTGAGCCGAATAAAATCCGCCAACGAACTTCTTAAACACCATGTCCCAAATAATTAGGGAGTTGGGTTGCAATGACATAAGCCACTGTTTAGCTTTATCCTTCAAGATACTTGGAAAACACCTCATCCTGAGCTAATTCTCATTTAATCCAAATGCTGGTATTCCGGACAACGCCGCATAAAACTCTTGAATAAAATTAAACGGGTCTTCGTTCGACATTCCATAAAAGGTTGGCAATTAGTTGACAATGTTGGACTTCAACTCGTAGTCTCAGGCTGCGGGGCCTAATGATAGCTGAACTATATGGGCCAATGGTTGGGCACACGAGGTTTCCTTGTCAGCGTTCGTTTGGATACCATTGCCCTCGACCTCCTTGAAATTTTCTTCCTCCATCATAACTATTGTATTGCTCATCTTCATAAGTTTGGTCATACTCGTCATTTTGCCAAACATGGTACATTTTTTCGTTTCTTCCGTTTCTGAAATGATTCGGTCCTTGCTTGGTTCTCGAATTCAAAATGATTTTGTTGGTTGTTTTGGGGCTGGGGCCTGCCATTTCCAACATGATTATCTTCGAATCTTTGATTTGCCCATGCATTGAAGGCTCGGGCTTCCTCTCGGTTTCGAAAATGTTGTTGCATTCGATTGACTGGTTGTTCTGGCCACATTACTTGGCGGTCTTCACGGGGTTGTGGTACCCTATTGTGCGCCGGAGGATTAACATGTTCAAGGACTTCGTGTCCTCTTGGTTCTTCGTCACGATCATGCTCTTGATTTTCGATTTGAGAAAATGTTCGTGCATCTTCATTCTGGACATCATTCTGTAGATTTTGATCTTGATTTTGCATGGCATCTTCGGGTGGCATGCCATATGGTTGATCGTGAGGAGGAACGCGATTGTCTTTTCCTCTCCCTCAGTTTCCTCGGCTGCCATTAAGTGGATTGGTCGACATGATGGCTTGAGTTGCTTCGGATTGATTCCCGTCGGGGGAAGGAAAAAGTCGCCTTGGTTTTCCTAGTCGTTCGATGTTATCTATGAATGGCATAAGTTCACCTCTTAGGCCTCTACGACCTTGCATAAACAACAAACAATCTCAACGTATCGAGTGGTATACCAAAAACAAAAATAAACGTAACAAACATAAATTTAACACGAATAAACTTCGTTTACACCTATGCCACTCCCCGACAACGGCGCCAAATCTTGATCCAAAGTTTTTTGTTTCAAAATTAAGATCCAAGTTAAACCATGCGTGTCTATGTTTGAAAATAAGTTAGTTCGCCCACAAGAGAATGGTGCCACTTGTAGACTGGTAAGTTAAACTGGGTCGATTATCTCGAGGAGTGGAAATATGGAGTCAACGATGTTTATTATGAATAAAACACAAGTTCTAATTCTAAACACACGATCAAAGGGGGTTTTTTGTTCTGAAAATTTCCGAAGAACTTAATGAAAGAAAACTCGATTTAGAACCTATCTTGCTTCGAGGGTGTCAACCTCTTCGCAAGAGTTTATTTAATCGGTTCACGAACTTAACAATTAACTATCCTTACTAAAGACCGTTCCACCAAATATCATTCAAACAATTGATATGCATTCACCAAACGTTATCTAAAAGTGATTTAAACTAGAGCAAACCATTCCAAATATCCAAATCATGGAAATATGAATCAACTAATTAAAAATAAGCAATTCATCACCAAATCATTCACAAGAACTTAATCATAAATGATTCATAATAAATATCTAAACATAACATCACAAGATTACTATCTAACATGAATCACCAAACTAATTAACGAGATAAAGGTTTAGAGTTTACTAAATTGTGAGAAAACTCCATCACGATACTACGATGAACCTTTTGATAAATCCAGCTATTCCGGGATGAAATGAACCACGCCGAATCTTGGAAGCTTGTCACGAACCTCCATCTTCAGTGGTTATCACGAACCAATCGAATTCTAAATGAATTTTCCGCAAAGGGATATAAGTCAAAGGTTGAGAAAGTTGCCAATTCTCTCTTCCAATGGTATATGATCTAGTCTGAGGATTAAAGGATGGGTCCTCTCTGAGAATTTCTGAGTTTCAAAGGCTCAAAAGTCATTTCGTAACTGAAGAATCCCGAAAATCTGCATTTATAATGTATAAGTCCAATCGGATGGTTCATGAGTCCGATCGGATGAAAGTTTATGTCCTCTTGTCCAGTCGGACGTAGAGCTTATCCGATCGGTGCGTGCTTTGAAAGTCAATCCGTTCGGTTAGTAGGCTCATCTGATCGGACAGGTGTTCTTTTGGCTGTTTTGAGCGCTGAAGCCTTTGTCTTCATCTCTCGATTTTGTCAAGTGACTCAGATGTAAGAGTAAAACAAGAAAAATGGTTCAAATGATCAATTATTGAATGAAAAGTCGAAAAGTTAAGCGAAAGGCAAAAGAAAGCAAAATCATGCAAAATAGCTTATTCTTAACTTAAAAAGATGGTAAAAGGACTCAAACATGACTTAAAATATGTACAAAAGTGTAACAAATATGTATGAATCAGTAATCATGTAGAGAGGAAGATGAGCCAATAAGAAATGACCATGAATCAGTAACGATTGAATCAGTAATCACGTGGAGAGGAAGATGAGCCATTTTATGGGTAGAATAAAATAACGATTGAATGATCATGAGGCTCGACTAGAAGAAATGATTTAGGTTACTGGGACAGTGGATACTCGTTTGTAAGAGTTAGGGATGCAAATTGATGGTTTTTAATCCCAAATTATATATTAAACACCCAACAATGCTAATTGATGGTTCAAAACTCATCTAGGCACTCCACCCATGAATTCTTACTCTAAAAACATCAAGAAATGAAATAACATAAACTTAAAGCAGGCGTGAACATAATCAATCCAATTAAGAAATCCATAATAAAAACTAGTAAAATCATAACTCATAATTAAAAGCTCAAATAAGTTAACACAAATCATGGAGGGAAAATACATTCAAATTACTATTACAAGGTTTGAAAACATTTTAAACATGTATCTAGACTACAATAACAACTAGGTGCAAGAAAATGACTAACTTGGCAAAACTCATCTAATCACTACCAAATACCTAAAGCATACCAAAAGAGGCAAAAAGATTGAAAGAAAGCAAAAAAAAAACAATGGTGGAAATTTGAAAGGTTCACGAACAACACAATAAAGTCTTGAATATCTAAACTACAATCCAAACATGATTGATCCAATTACTTCAAACATTCATAGAATTATAAGAAAAATGTAAGAGAACATGAATTAGAAATTACCCAAATAAAAAAGTTTTTCAAATCTTGAAATCCAAAAGAGAGAAAGCTTCACTAAGTACAATAATTCAATCCACACAATAAACTAAACTAACGAACTACAAAACTAATGTTCTACAAGCTAAGCTATGCTACTAAGAATTTTATACTTGAAGGTGCAAAAGGATGAAAACAAGAGGAGTAGGAAAGATTGGGCATCCAAACCCTAAGGGGTTCAAAAGCCTATTTTCCAGTTGGGTTTATGGGTTTATATAGGTGAACCATCGATGTTGGGAAAATGGTTATCAATAGGGCGTCGATCGATGGTTGTGCTTCGCGGGTTCGGACCATATTTTCATCAAATCGAGCCAGTTGTGATCCTTGAGAATGCTCTTAGGCTCGCTTGACTATCATAAAACTAAGAAATATAAAATAATATAAAAACTTAAAAAAATATGAGAAAAATACTAAAAAGACGACAAAAGTTACGAAAATGCAAAATAAGGAAAAATGGGGTAAAATATGACTCAAACTCGACTAAAGCACACAAAACAAGACACACAAATTGTATGAATAATACACACAAATATGTACAATCAACTCCCACACTTAACATTTTTCTTGTCCTCCAGCAAAATTTAGCCTAGACATAGACAAGAAAAATATAATCCCCCGATAAACCAAAAACTAATGCGTTAAAACGATTTGAGGAGTTATGCATTAAATCAATTAGAAACGCGACTAAAAAGATGACATGATACGTTGAGATAAGAGATTTGGACTCCCTTCCGAATGCCTAAAAATAATGAGTTACATTTCATGCAAGTCACCCGTCTATGCCTCGACAAAGATCTATCCACGCTCAAACCACTAAGTCGGCAACCTACAAGCCCAATTATCTATGCACCTCTTTAACAATAAAACCTAAAAAAAATGAAAATTCTTACAAGGGTTGCATGACTTATTATATATATATCACTTGTATAAGGATTTATCTTCTTGTACTTTCCTTTTCTTTTTTATTTTTGATTTTGGATTTTTTTAGTACTCAAAAAGGCGAGATACTAGGCAAAGACAATATTTTTAACACAAAAATGAGATTTCATTAACTCCTATCACTTGTTTCTAATTACAATTTACAATATTTCTCGATAAGCACGTGGAGTTCTTGACGTCTCCAATAATAAAATGAGAAATATACAAAAATTCCTATAGAGGGCATTTGAAATGGACCTAGTAGAGAGTATTCAACTCTCAGAATGAATTACACAAATAAAATAAGGCCAAAAAACTTCGTAGGTTACCTACACTTCATGCCTCACAATTATACCAATCTCAAACGAAAATCTAAACAACCTAACCGAAGCATCTAACCACGTCACTTCGTCAAGATTTCAACCGATATCAATCCACACGACTCAAATCATTTCCAAAAGCAAGAATACGAAAGAAATTACTAAACAAGGACAAGATCCCCCCACACTTAATCCATATTCCCACATTGTACATAAAACAAAACAAAATGCGGTAAAAGTTAAGGAAGAGAGAGAGACGTCCCTATAATCATGCCCAAGATGATGAGTCGGTAAAAGTGAGGCGATGACCACGGGGTGATCGAGATGAGAGAAACATACAAAAAGGGTGAGTGAGAGAAATTAAATGCAAACGACACAATAAGACTCTAACATAAAAGGAAAATATCAAAATGTACAAAAGAAATATATTTTTGTGATAATTCAAAATTTTCTTGTTTTCTTTAAAATTAAAATGAACACAAGAGACCAAAAGACTAAAACAAAAATAACAAACATAAAAATGTACAAACAAAAAATTGATTTGAATTTTTTTTTTTTGAATATTTTTGAATTTGTTTATAATTCTTATTTGAAGATAAAATAAAAAGGAGGATTTTCTTTTGGGAAGATTATTGAAATATCATTTTTTTTTTATATTTTGTATTCCTTTTTATTAGAAGGGTGGAGGTAGATGGGCCGGGTCGAGCAGTCCATGGAGGCTCATTGATCGATGGTCCGTCGACGAGGAGGACATAGAGTTTTGCGTTGATCGACGCACTATAATTTTTTAACTGACGCGCGTGCAACTTGTTTTCGATCAGGCGTCGATCGATGTGCTGTCAACAAGGAAAACAAAGAGTTTTCTGTCGATCAATAGGCAGTCAATTGGGACCTTGCATTGATCTCGGGTGATCAACATGTAATCGAAGGAGTCTTGTTTTCGCTCCTTTTTCCACCATTTCTCGAGCAAAACATCCAATTCTTCAAAAACGGCCCTGAGCATGCAAAACAAGAAGCATTTGTTTAACGTCTAAAGTTCGACGACTTATACACGAGGAATGTTATTTGAGATCTAGAAAGAGGTGACGATCGTACCACTCCTTTGCGTATTCTATAGGCTACAAAGGCAGTCATAGCAACCAAGTGTGAAGATGGGAAAAACAAAAGTTTCAACTTGATTGGGTGGTCAAAAGCGTAAGTAGTTAACTACCGAGAAAATCTTGGCAAATAAAGGAAGCGAGGTACGAGGCTTGACCACATGGGAGGACTAAAATGTTCGTTGAACAAGTTGAGCGATCTCTGGTCAATGCGAAACTCTCAACGAAGCCCTCCATTTGGCAAAATGGGCCGAGAAACTCTTTTACTATCTTAATTGACTCCTCCTCACTCTCACTATTGAATATAGCCTTATTCGGGCATAAGAGAGGATTATCGAACATAATCTCAACAACCTCATTTGCCACCTCAAAGTTAAACTTCAACAATGAATCGGGTAGCGCGAAATGAGGCTCGACTATCTCAAAACTGGCACCACAACTCTACCATCATCACAAATAACAATGAAGCTCGAATCTCCAACATCCTCCAGGATCTCCAAGGGTAACACCTCTTTGCATTCATCTACGAAATATATCCTTGTTGAATGACAAAGGGGTATAATCATGCTCTAATAATCGGGTTTATTAAATAATTAATATAAAAATAATCACAAATTGACAAAATGTAACATATTTTAAAAAATTTAAACTTTTGTACTGGGACGCTTTTGACAAATGAATCCCGGGTGTTAAATTAAATAAAAAAATGAAAATTCTGGACGCATTTGTCAAAAGAGTCTCAGACCTTTTTATTTAAAAACAAATTATGTGGCATATTTAAAAAACAATGTTGGGGCCGGGATGCTTTTGACAAACGCGTCCCGAGTGATTTTTGCAAAAAAAAATAAAAATAAATAAATAAAATCCTTTCTTCTTAACCCTAAGCTGCGTCCCGCAGCTCCATTTCCATTCCCAGCCCCCAGCACCTCATTTTCCATTTCAGCAGCTCCATTTCCAACTTCAAGATTCAGGCATATCGGTCCGGCTTCCAGCTTCAGGCGGCAGCGACGAGTTTTACCACATGAACAAGGTTAATTCTAAATTAAAGTTTTTATTTATTTTAAAAAATTAGTAATTTTATAAATTTTTAGTTAATTGCCTTTAGAAATAATTATTTATTATTGGTGAATGAATTATTAATTTGTTGTGAAATTGAGTTTAATAGTTAATTCTTTTGTATATATTGAATTTATATGTTTGTGAATTTTAGTTGTAAATATTTATGAAATTATATTTGATTTGTTTGTGAGAAAAATGCTAATTATGTGAAATTTTGAGTTTATTTGTTTTGTTTTTAGTTGTTAATTGTTTATGAAAATTGATTTTATTTTCTTGTGATGAAATTATTAATTATGTAAAAATTTTAATTTACTCGTTTTGTGTTTAGTTGTCAATTATTTATGAATATTTGAATATATTTATTTGTGATTTTTTTTATTATGTGAATATTTGAATTTATATCTTTTGTGAGAAAATGGTTAATTATGTGAATACTTGAATATATATTTTTTGTGAGTAAATTGTTAATTATGTGAAAATTTGAATTTTATTCATTTCTTATTTAGTTATTAATTATTTATTAAAATTGATTTTATTTGTTCGTGAGAAAATTATTAATTGTGTGAAAATATTAATTTATTCGTTTCGTGTTTAGTTGTTAATTATTTATGAAAATTAATTTTATTTATTTGTGAGAAAATTAATAATTGTGTTGGATATTATTAGTTATGTGAAAATTTTAATTTATTCGTTTCTTGTTTAGTTGTTAATTATTTATTAAAATTGATTTTTGTTTCTGAGAAAATTATTAATTGTGTGAAAATATTAATTTATTCATTTCGTGTTAAGTTGTTAATTATTTATGAAAATTGATTTTATTAGTTTATGAGGAAAATATTAATTATGTTAGGATATTATTAAATATGTGATAATTTTAATTTATTCATTTTGTGTTTAGTTGATAATTATTTACGAATATTGAATTTATTTATTTGTGAAAAGATTTCTAATTACGTGAATATTTGAAATTATTTAATTTGTGAGAAAATTATTAATAATGTAAAAATTCTAATTTATTCGTTTTGTGTTTAGTTGTTAATTATTTATGAATATTGAATTTATTTATTTGTGAAAAGATTTCTAATTACGTGAATATTTGAAATTATTTAATTTATGAGAAAATTGTTAATGATGTTAAATTTCTTAATTTATTAATTTCAATGTTTCGTGTTTAGTTGTTAATTATGTGAATATTTGAATTTATTCTTAGGGCATTTATATATTTTAGAAGTAATCGCACATATGACGAGTGTTTCTTCTGGCAATGATTATGACATGTATGCATCAATGCTACGAGAAGTGGGTGGAAGAACTATTATTGATTATACAAATTTAGATACCACCAACATCCCCCACTTGTGATCCAGGACTATACCACCAATTACTTCGGACCAGATGAAGGATACGATTTTGAAAATATTTTAGATGAACTAGACGATGGTGATGAAAATGAAGGAATTCTTTCAGTTAGGGGATAGTATACCAATTGAATATCATTCTGAACCTACCATAATTGAACGTGCCCCTACAACCCATAAACGAGTGGATAGAGGATCGAAACTCTACAAGAACATACCATTTTTTTGATTACGACTACGAAGACACTCCTATTGATTTTATGATGTCCCTCAACATGACTACTACTACTACAAAGACGGAGGAGTGTTGAGAAAAGGAATGATGTTAAGAGATAAAGAACATATGATGTGGGCTGTCAAAGATTACTCTGTGCGTGTCGCCAAGTGTGTGTATGTTACAGAGCAACCTAAAGGTTTGTAAACTTGTTTGTTTGTCGAAACCACTTGGAGAGAATCATGTAGATATTCCGAATCCATTAATAAACGAATCACATGAATGCGGATGGTGTCTCTGTCCTAGTTTTTGCAAATGAAAGGGTGTTTGGGAAATCACAAGATTGGGTTCTGTGCACAAATGTCTTGCATCTTTTACACGTGATGATCACCCCAATTTATGTAAAAACATGTATGCTATGTTCATTACCACTCACGTCGAGCAAGATCCATTATATAGTGCTTTGCATGTCCAGATGGTTGTCGAACAAGAATATGGTTATAAAGTGCCATATCACAAGACATGGAAAGGTTTGCGACGGGCTCGTGAAAATGTGTACAGGTCATGGGAGCAGTTGGTCTAACATTTACCAAAATACATGGAGGTCTTGCAGATGTACAACCCAGGGACAGTGGTCGAGTGGCTACACAAATCTTCTGGAATACCAGGTGTGCATATGTTAAGATTTGTATTTTGGGCATTTTGACCATGTATCGAGGCTTTTAGACATTATCGCAAGGTAATCAATGTTGATGGAACTTTTTTGGTTGGAAAGTAAAAGAACATGTTCTTGATGGCATGTACAATTGACACAGACCAACAAGTCTTGCCACTAGCTTATGCAGTTGTTAATTCAGAGAGTTATAACTCGTGGCATTGGTTCCTTCACATAGTTGCAATACATATTGTTCACGACATAGAAGGGGTTTTTCTTATATCTGATCGACATGCCAGACTACTTAGTGCACTACAATGAGTTCCGAAATTCTCTTCTAATGTTTTTTATTTACAAAGTGTCTCTTCTAACTTCAATACGCATTTTAAGTCTGTGAAATTGAAGGATATGTGTTTCAAAGCTGGAGCAGAACCCAGAGTTACAGTCTTCCATAAAACAATGGAGCAGATTAAAGCCATTGATCCAGAAGCATTTGCATACTTAGATAACACTGATAAGAGCAAGTGGACACTATTCCACGACGGCGGCAAATGGTGTGGCATCCTGACGACCAACATGTCTGAGTGCATCAATGGAGTGATGAAACGTGCTAGACGGCTTCCAATAACTACTTTCGTCTGAATCACATTTGCCCTAAGTACACAAAATTTTTATAAATGCTTGGCCGATGCGACAAGAGTCGATAATATGCAACAATATTGGCCTGATAAGATATATAGAATATTCAGGTCAAGACAGCATGCCGGGACATCTTACCATGTTATGAGATATAATTGGGCAGCACAAAAGACTGAAGTTTCCACACGGGTCGATGGAGAAGTTCGTGCTTGAAACTTTTGAGTGTTCTTATCGAGCGCAGAATGCGCTTGTGGTAGATAGTTGAGTAGTGGTATTCCGTGCTCTCATGCAATTCGAGCGTGCATCGATTTCAGAGTGAGTCCTTGATTTTACGTCCAAGATTACTATAGCACTGCTGCGTACCTACGTACATACTCGTTTGGGGCTTTTGAACCATTGCACGATGCGGAGGGCTGAAATAAAGCAAGTTTTGAATTGGTTCATGATCAAGACACTAGGAGGCTTAGAACCATTGGACGACTCAGGGGCAGTAGGATCCACAACAAAATGGACCAACCACAAGTACGCCCAAGACAATAATATCGTGTACAAGAGGTGGCGAGCACATCACAAGGCGGTGGATGTTCTAGTTCTAGACACTGATGTTAGATAAGGCGATAATCTTTCAATAAGTCCGATGTTATAATTCACTTTGCTTTTTTGCTCACAGACGTTTGACATTACTTGATGTTGCAATTCGCATTGCTATGTGTATTAATAATTGTTGCTGTATGACTTCCTTAAGTAATATTTATCTTGATGTTGTAGTTCGCTTTATTCTTCTGTCGACAGACGTTTGACACTACTTGATATTATAATTCACATTGCTATGTCAATTAATAATTTTTGTTATATGAAATCCTTAAATATTATTTATTTATTGTATGAAGTTATTAATTAATATATATCCATGGGAAATAATGTTTTTTTGATTGCATATAATTTATTATCAACTTATATCGTGCAACTTTTCATCTGATATTGATTTTAATCGTTAATATGTGTTTATCTTGTAGGTGGCATCACCGCTATTGACCTAGCAACACTTACATAAATCAACCAACGTTGCATGTGGTCAGATTGATGGGGTACTTACGGTTAAGCGTGCAACATCTTATATCTTCTGGGATTTTGGTGACAAGAATAACTATTTGCATCCTTGAGTTATGCCAGTGCTAGATCGTTGGGGGTTTTACGGGGTCGCACATTTTGGAGCGATAAGTAGTCTAGACAACCATTTGATCACAGCACTGGTTGAGAGATTGCGCCGCGACCCACATACGTTTCATTTGTCCGTAGGAGAGGCGATGATCACTCTGCAGGATGTTTCTATTATATGGGGTCTTCCGATTGGACGTGCCCCAATGATAGCTAATGATGTTAAGTGTACCAGGCAGCATTGAGCTGATTATCTTATGGTTACATAGGCCTACAGGTTGATTGTGACAAGGACATGAGAGGTGAGACTCGTTTGAAACTCTCGACATTGAGTGAGCATCTCAGAATCCCCCACCAGGTGATGACACGCCGCAGGATAAGGTCGTGGAGTACGTTCGTTGCTTTTGCCCGATACAACGAACAACTATGTTCCCATACTATACCTATGTCATTTCGAGGATGATGACACAACATCAGGTACTATTTGGGTTAGTGATGTGCTTGCATGTTTGTATAGTGAGCTGTGTTTGGCTTTGAGCCCTGAGAGGAAGACGATTAGTGGTCCGCTCGACTTATTGCATATTTGGATTGGTCCCGAATTTCCTCTATTAGAACACAGTCTAGGGACTTTGTTTCGATCTTCATCAGACCATTGTTGAAACTAAGATGTAAATTGAAACTTAAGATTTAAAAACATTAAAACATTTAAAGGAAATTAAAGCTTATATTAAAAACGATCAATTTAAACTAATTAACTTATTAAAACTTAATAATTTTAAATTAGGGAAATGGAGGGAAAATCAAAGTCAACTTATTTGAATAAGTCAACATAAATACTTAGCATTAATTAAAGGTTTAAAAGGAAGATCTTAAAAACTTTTACAACTTAAAAATTGATTTCAACTTAATAACTTAAAAGCATAAGTTCATAAGCTAGAAAGCTATAAAATGAAATTGAGAATTTTGAAAGATCAAAATAACCACAAACCAAGGACCAAACTTCAATATAAGATCAAGAGAAAATAACATGGAAATTAAGCTATATTAAAGGAAAGAGATTATCAAATGTACTTGATTACACAAAGCTTGAATGAGGAAAAGCTTGAAAGCTGAAAGATTCTTCACAAATGAAACTTAAAACAAAGCTTGAAGATGAAACAACTAAGATCTTAACTTAACTAATCTATATCTAATTACTAGAATTTGTAGGAATTAAAATGAGCTAAAAACATGAAAAAGACAATGTTTACTGGTTTGGAGAGCTTCTTGGGGAAGAAAGCCACTCTGGAGCAAGTTGCCATTTGAAATGACGTCTGATTGCTTAAATCTTCAAAATTTCTGCTTTTCAGTCGATCGACTGATCGACTGGCAGTCGATCGGTGTTGTCGGCAGTCGATCGACTGCTCCGTCAAAATTGGCCTGAAGCCCTGTAATTCAGTCGATCTTGGGGGCTCAGTCGATCGGCCAGGTAAGCAGTCGATCGACTGCCTTGTCAAAAACTTCAAAACTCGCTGGAATCTAGTCGATTTTAGCCGGGTCAGTCGATCGACTTAAAGGTCAGTCGATCGACTGAACATTCAGTCGGTCGACTGGATTCCAGCGCCCGGCTCAAAAAACGATAATGAAAATATGTACAAAAAGATGCAAATCAACCACCCCACACTTAGAACGGTTGCTTGTCCTCAAGCAAAAACTAACGTATATTTACAAAACTACCCCGACCAACCCTAGGCTAATGCACAAAAATAGTTCGAGACGTCGTACGCTACGTTGTTTGTTAGCTTTGGCTAAAAGGACGACAATGTGATTTGCTAAGGTAATTTAGATCGACTCCCGAAACCTAAAAGGACTTAAACGATCCAACAAGTCGGTCTCCCCGTCCTTGCCCCGGCTAAGGTCTATCCACGCTCGAACCTTTAAACGACTCCCGACTAGCCAAGATCATCAACACCTCTCTTTACAAAAGTATACTAAAAATCGAAACAAATGGAAAAACGTGCTATACAATAACTTCAAGGATTTATAACGTATCCTTGTTTATTCATCTCTTTTCGTATTTTCTTTTCTTTCTTTTTTTTTTCTTTTTTTTTTTTTATATGTACCGTAGACGTGAGGTACTTGCACAATAATATGAAAATACGAGGCTATCAAATGACTCCGATCATTCTTTAGCAACTTTCGAATTTTTCGATCGAGCACGTGGAGCAATTGATGACTCCAAATTACAACAAAAACCTATAGAGAGTGTTCAATGACGAGGGCTAGTCGAGCCACTAGTTCCAAACGAGCACAAGGATAGCACGAAGCTAAAACCGAACGGGAATCCCAACAAGTTAAACCACCTAAATCCACTAAATTCGATCGAAAATCTAAACATCTTAACAAATCATAAAAACCGCGTCACTTCGCCAAGGGTCCAAGCAACAATAACACACACGTTTCTCAAACTAAAATAAGCAAGCACACGACGAAATGAAAAACCTAGGACGATTCTAACCACCCCACACTTAAAACCTAGCAATGTCCTCATTGCGTAATTAAGCTAACAAAAGCGGTAAAAAGTTGTAGGGTAAAGAAAACGCCCCTATCTCCGGGCTCGTGTCGTCGTGGTTGTGCAAAGGTCRTTGTCGGGAACCGAGGTAAGCAACAAGATATCTACACGGTTAGGCAAGGTGGAAAAACGTGCACAAAAACGAACTATGTACAAAAACGAAATTATTTTTGATTTTTTTTTGGAATTTTTCAATTTGTTTGGATTTATTGAATATTTTATTTTATTTATATATATATTTTTTATTTGTTTGATAATTAGGAAATATATTCAAAATAATAAAAAAAAGAAACTATATATACAAAAACAAAAGCAATCAAAAGATTTTTTTTTTTTTACAATAGACGAGATAAGAAATAAACGAACATAATCGAAATACAAAATAAAATAAAATAAAACCCAAAAACAAAGGATAAATTAGGAGATTTTAACGACGTCTCCTAGGCCGGGAACGGAGGTTTTCGGCCTCGTCTTCTTCTTCCTCCTCCTCCTCGTTTTCGTTTCCACCGTCGCCGCCGTCATCGTCGTCGTCGTCGTCTTCGTCGTCTCGACGCATCCGTGTCTCGACCAAAAAGAGCCGGCGCTGGAGGCTGCGGAGAGCTCGGTCGTTCCGTGCCTGCCCCTCGTTGAGACGGTCGAAACGAACGTTCATTTGATCGAAACGGGAAAATACGGCATGTTGGAAATCGTTCTAACCCATCTCGAGCCCCGAGCCGGTGCTCGGACCTCCGTATTGCGGGACTGCCGCTTGGCTCGTGCCTTCTCCGAAAGTCTCACCCGAACCGGCATTCGGGACGTCGCCGACCTCGCCTCGTTCATTCTCCTGGTGGCGTTGGCGTCTCGCCGGGTTCTTTGGGGCTCGCGGCGTTTTGAACGTCAATTCCAAAAGATCGACCCTCGTCATGTTTGCCGATTCGGCCTCAAACCCGAAGTAGTGGGCGAGAAGGGTGATCATCGGCCCCATGCCGACTCGGGCGACGCTTCCTCCTCTCGTCCTCCGAATCCCTTCAATTTGTGCTCAGATCAATGGAAAAAACGGGACCGGATGCCCATTGCATAGGCACCAAAGCACGTATATCTCGTGCCGAGTGAGGTTGGTGCTTTCATGCTTGCCCATTATGACGTGGGCGAAGAATTTGTAAGTCCCAAGCAATGCCAAGTCGACGATCGCCGATGCCGAGTAACGATCCCGGCTACCATTTCCGCCCGTGATAGTCCCCCAAAACGCAATCTCATTATAGCCACTCACCTGCGTGTACGAGGACTGCTGGCAGTCAAGACCGAGCACCGTTTGTATCACCCCCTGATCGATACGGTGCGTAACTCCCCCGAAACGCACATCAAAACCCCTGTCACGCGTATCCTGGTACGAGGTGAAAAACTCGAGCACTAGCTCCTGATAAGACGGTGCTCGGAGGGACGCGAACATCCGGCCATTCATCGCGTCGATGAAACTTAGTAGACGTGTGCCGAACCCGTCATAGTCCCTGTTTGCCACCCATTCATCTAAACGCTCAATGTTAATGAAACGAGGGGTAGCGAAATGTCGCTGGGAAAGGTTTTGGAAAAGTTCCCCCTCGTCGGTAGAATAGATGGGGAAGGGGGCACCGTAATTTCCGGCGATATCGGGGTATTGTTGAAAGCCGAAAACATTTTCGTCGTCGGAGTGGCCATCCATGGTAAAAGGTGAAAGATGGGGAAGAATGTGGACGAGTTTGTAGTGGGGGATTCAAAGAACCGTAAGGAACGAACGAGAATGGAAAAACTTGAAAAATTCAAACCAAACGTTCACTGGGACATTTTATCGAACACTTGGTAGACAGGATTTTTGAGAAGGAAAATCAAAAACAAAGGCCCCAACTCCTACCCACAAACACAATCAACAACAAAAATCAAGTTTCCTGGTTCCCAAAGGATCGTTTAAGCGAATTACCTCGATTAATTTGCTCGAGAAGGAACAAAGAATCGATTTCACCCAAGGAGAATATTGAACTTGAGAAAGGAGGAGAAATCTCGTGAATTCCGGCGTGAATTGCCTAGTCGATCGACCAAGAGTCGTTTCTCTCGTTTCCTCTTTCTCTTTTTTTTTTCGGATTTTTTTTTTAAATTTTTCTGCTTCTTGGTCGATTTCTTGAGGGGGAGGATGAGAATGAGCGATCGACTGCTCTATATATAGACCCGCGGTTTCTGGGCAGTTAGGTCAGTCGATCGGCTGCATTCCTCTGTCGATCGACTGTAGTCGATCGACTGCCGACAGTCGATCGACTGTTCTTGTCAAAAAGTACGAAAGTCCCTGTAATCCAGTCGATTCCGCCGTTTCAGTCGATCGGTTGACAGTCGATCGACCGGCTGTCGATCATCAAATGACCAGTCGATCGACTGCTCTTGCAAAAAGCTTAAAAAGTACTGGAATCCAGTCGATTTGATCACGCCAGTCGATTGTGCAGTCGATCGACAGACATTCCAGTCGATCGACTAGATATGCAGTCGATCGACTGAATTCCAGCAGTCTACTCCAATCTTGATCCTGTTTTCTCCCAAAACTTCAAGATCTGGAMCTACAMMRKCCAAAAAMTCYATTAACACTATTTAAGGGATGGAATATACACTAAATTAAAAGAAAAACAAGAAGAGAATTAGAAAGTCGTGGGTTGCCTCTCACGTAGCGCGTTTGGTTTACGTCGTTCGCTCGACGATCTTAATTCTATGATCAAGATCCCATCGGGGGCAGATCACTCAGGTCTTCCTCCTCTACGATCATAGGCTCGAGCGCCTTGGTTTGTAACATACTGGGTTGGTAAGGTTTTACTCGTGCGCCATTAACTTGGAAATGCTCGTTCGTTTTGGGATCGATCAATGTCACAGCTCCGAACGGGGATATCTTCTCGATCGTGTACGGGCCGCTCCACTTCGACATGAGCTTCCCGGGGAACAACGTGAGTCGGGAGTTGTAAAGGAGCACTTGCATCCCTTACTCCAACTCCTTGGGCGCTAGTTTCTTGTCATGGAGGAGCTTCATCCGATCCTTGTAAATACGAGCACTCTCAAATGCCTCGTTTCTTAGCTCGTCAAGCTCTTCAATTTGGAGCCTCCGCTCCTCGCCGGCTTGTTTCAAGTCGAAATTGCATGCTCGGATGTCCCACAAGGCTCTATGTTCCATCTCGACCGGTAAGTGGCACGACTTCTCGTACACAAGGCGATAGGGGCTCATTCCGAGAACCGTCTTATGGGCCGTGTGGATAGCCCATAAGGCATCCACGAGCTTTGATGACCAATCTTTTCTGTTCGGTTGTACGGTCTTTTTGAGAATGTTCTTGATTTGACGGTTGCTCGTTTCAACCTGACCGGCCGTTTGTGGGTGGTATGGCGTGGATACCTTATGAACGATTCCATAATTCTTCAGCACCCGTTCGAGTAGCTTGTTATTGAAGTGGCTTGCCGCCGTCACT
>BMAC01000295.1:281813-292143 GCA_014905375.1 Phtheirospermum japonicum | reverse complement strand
TAAGAATGCCATTGGCCTTAATCCATCCCCGACAACGGCGCCAAAATTTGATCGAAGATTTCTCGACGCTCTAGAAATCGTCTCCGCAATAGTACGGAGTCGACTGTAGATGCGGTGAGTTGTCCTGAGTCGTGTCTCTCGAGGATGGATGTGATCGGTCGTTGGTTTTCTTATTCGTTCTTATCGTCGGTTCGATTAGGCTAATTTAACCCTAAAAAGCGATAGTCATTGTTCGGCTTTGATAACTAAGATGTAAATTGAAACTTAAGATTTAAAAACTTTAAAACATTTAAAGGAAATTAAAGCTTATATTAAAAATGATCAATTTAAACTAATTAACTTATTAAAACTTAATAATTTTAAATTAGGGAAATGGAGGGAAAATCAAAGTCAACTTATTTGAATAAGTCAACATAAATACTTAGCATTAATTAAAGGTTTAAAAGGAAGATCTTAAMAACTTTTACAACTTAAAAATTGATTTCAACTTAATAACTTAAAAGCATAAGTTCATAAGCTAGAAAGCTATAAAATGAAATTGAGAATTTTGAAAGATCAAAATAACCACAAACCAAGAACCAAACTTCAATATAAGATCAAGAGAAAATAACATGGAAATTAAGCTATATTAAAGGAAAGAGATTATCAAATGTACTTGATTACACAAAGCTTGAATGAGGAAAAGCTTGAAAGCTGAAAGATTCTTCACAAATGAAACTTAAAACAAAGCTTGAAGATGAAACAACTAAGATCTTAACTTAACTAATCTATATCTAATTACTAGAATTTGTAGGAATTAAAATGAGCTAAAAACATGAAAAAGACAATGTTTACTGGTTTGGAGAGCTTCTTGGGGAAGAAAGCCACTCTGGAGCAAGTTGCCATTTGAAATGACGTCTGATTGCTTAAATCTTCAAAATTTCTGCTTTTCAGTCGATCGACTGATCGACTGGCAGTCGATCGGTGTTGTCGGCAGTCGATCGACTGCTCCGTCAAAATTGGCCTGAAGCCCTGTAATTCAGTCGATCTTGGGGGCTCAGTCGATCGGCCAGGTAAGCAGTCGATCGACTGCCTTGTCAAAAACTTCAAAACTCGCTGGAATCTAGTCGATTTTAGCCGGGTCAGTCGATCGACTTAAAGGTCAGTCGATCGACTGAACATTCAGTCGGTCGACTGGATTCCAGCGCCCGGCTCGATTTCTCGTTCTTTTCGCGTCCGCCGGTTTGTCGAACCTCGTCCGCTGCGCTTCCTTGATTTGTCCGTCCATTCCTGAGTCGAGTATCAACGATCCCAAACGAGCGTGGGCCCCGCTTGGAAGTCCTACGGCCTAGAAAAATGGAAACGTGAAAAACTACGAAAATTAATAACAAAACGTATAAAAACTAAGAAAATCTAGAAATACRAAAAACGGCCAACCCGACTCCTAAATCAACAAAAAGCAAGCGAAAAACACGCAACGTGAAACAAAAACGATAATGAAAATATGTACAAAAAGATGCAAATCAATAGCTGATGATGTTAAGTGTACCAGGCAGCATTGAGCTGATTATCTTATGGCTACATAGGCCTACAGGTTGATTGTGACAAGGACATGAGAGGTGAGACTCGTTTGAGACTCTCGACATTGAGTGAGCATCTCAGAATCCCCCACCAGGTGATGACACGCCGCAGGATAAGGTCGTGGAGTACGTTCGTTGATTTTTCCCGATACAACGAACAACTATGTTCCCATACTATACCCATGTCATTTCGAGGATGATGACACAACATCAGGTACTATTTGGGTTAGTAATGTGCTTGCATGTTTGTATAGTGAGCTGTGTTTGGCTTTGAGCCCTGAGAGGAAGACGATTAGTGGTCCGCTCGACTTATTGCATATTTGGATTGGTCCCGAATTTCCTCTATTAGACCACAGTCTAGAGACTTTGTTTCGATCTTCATCAGACCATTGTTGCATCGGATGACGTCACTTTTCCCATACCATCGTATGGTGCTAAGTATAATTCTTAACTATAATACTCGCTACGCATCTTCTAATAATCATTTCGTTTTAATAACTTGACTTGAATATTTACATAGATGGATTGCCGGACATAATCATATGCGGAGTGCCAGGAATACATTACGAGTATTTCGAGATTCATTTGATCGGCTGCATGAGTTAGAGGTAGAGTACTGAATAAACTTTACTTATTTAATAGGGCAAAAACTAATTATGATTATTGAAATGTGCAGTGGACATGAGAACCCTATGATATGAGTGCACCTGAAATATCTGTATTGGGGGGAAGATGTTTGAGTGCAAATTAGTTGAGCGAGTGTCCAGTCATATGCTGGTCAATTATCCAGGTCCAGTTTTCTAATAGAGTGACCTGACAATTTGCTATATGTCAGAGCATACGAGATACCAGCATAGTTGATTTGGAAGCATTGCACAGTGTCTCTCGAGCACATGACCATTACATTTAGTGTACTGCACGTCATAGTGGCTGGATTCGTGTATGACATTTATAGAGGCCACGAGGCTAGAAGGCACTCCTGTTTGAAGAGGTGCAGGTAAGGTGCGCAGATATCTCAAATGGTATCAGCAGAATACATATCATTTTATCTCTCGTTTGGAGAGACAAGTGGAGGGAAGATACCAACCATCGGACGTCAGCGGTCACGAGGCCATTATAATAAATCTTATTCACTTTTACCTCACTCAATGAATTTAATTATTTCTTAGATTTGATGTTCAACTTTCTGTGTTTTGTAGGGTACTTGGAGTCAGCAACTCGACCGTGTTGCGTCAGATGGTAGAGATGACTATTTTGACTCTTATCTTCATATGCATGATGTGGTTGAGTCAGTTGCAGATGAGATGAGGCAACGACTTCGTGTTCTTGGGGAGCAACATGAGAATGCTCCAGATGAGCACACGACATACACGTTCGGTAGTGGAAGAAGGAGTGTATCTAGTCCGTACACATCATCTCATCGTAGGGCACCCGCAGCTGCACCCGGGCTACCTCCAGTCACCCATTATGGTAAATGTGTGATTCGTTAATAACTATTTTATATGTCACTTCCATATGATTAATATTAAAATAATAAGTTTTTTTCTTTGTTGAATATAGATCCGGCCGGTCAATCTTCGTATCACAGACATCCTAACCCCAACGAGGGATGTGATTACATTACTACATTTGGACCATCCGGGGTAGATTTTTATACTCCTTCATTTATTGGGAAGTCGTTCAACGATCTTCTTCAGACTGGTGGAAGTAGTGGATTCCATAACTTTACAGCTGCACATGACATGGGCTTTTCACGGCCATAGTTCTAGACGACACCTATTCCCATTCAAATTTCCATTGAAAATGTGAGCCATGCACATCAGAGTTGGGGTATACATGCGGATGAGGACGAAGGTGACGATCCAGTGCCAATTCAGGAACCACCTCGTAATGTGCCACGTAGATTAGGGAAACAGTTGCGCCGTGATGAGGATACACCAGCCCCCCACCTTATGACCTACGCAAGGACAAACACCAAAAGTGGTGTGGCACAGGAGGACAATTGTGAGACTATTTTCGTATTGTGCAATTTATTTTAATTGTGTTGAGGTTTCTTAGTGCGTGGTTTACTTTTAAGTCTCTATCATTCAGTAGTTATCAAAATATATAAAGCAAACAAAAAACCGTAAATTAAAATAAAAATAAAAATTACAATCTTCCAAGAAGTAGCAGAAGTGATTTGGTGAAAAAAAAAATAACACACCAGAAAAACATTACATAACGAAACAACAAATGCATGATAAACAGATAGAGCATTGTAGGTAAAACAACATGCAATGTTCAACAATCTCCACTACGCATGTTTCTTGCCCTTCCCACTTCCACTTGTAGATCTTTCACTGTGGTTAGTTGGATAACATTTTCAAAAAGTGCTTCCATTTTTGTGAGTAAGGGTTCCTCATCAAAAGCGTTGCAATAGCTTTTGATTGGACAATCATGTATTCATCACAATAAGATAGAATAATGAAATATTCAAAGTGTCTATAATATTTTAAAAGGGGTGTAGAACTTACAGGCATAAACTTCTTTCGGACTTTATGATCACCAAAGACCATTTTCACATTCCCGTTCCAAACTGTACGAGGGGTCCAAATCTGTTCTTTGAAGAACCTGAACCGGCTTTGAAGTTGGATAATCCTGGCTATGACATCATATTTGGAAATGGTACGTTCATTTTCAAATCAGCAATTAAGTAGATCCTTGGCTTCCTTCACTCGATTATATGGTAACGGTACTTAATTTGGATTCCATCCTTGATATCTTTTTCCTTGATTAGGAATTCCAGTAGACGCTCATCTCTAGTGAGTGTCCACTTAGTGTTTTTTTCACAGTCATAATCGAGTAAATGGACCCAAAGTGTAGGAGGACCATCTGTGTCGTTAAAGTGATTTGCCATTAGCTTTTTATCAAATAAGATAGCAGTAATTGATATGTATTTGCTGATGAGTTATCCATTATTTGTACCACTATGTATTTATAGTAAGAAGAGACTATCAAATAAGTTACTAACCAATTAAAAAAATATTTTCCCAATTCATCAAAATACGAGTTGTGCAATTATTAGTGTTTAGTGACATTTATTGGGATGACAAGACAACATAATTCATCAAAATACGAGTTGTGCAATTATTCAAGTGAATAGATAACACAATCACACAACAATATTAGTTGGCAAAGCTGCATTTCATTGATATTGGGATGGACAGTATTTTTTAGTGTTCAGTGACATTTATTAGGATGACAAGACAACACAATTCATCAAAATACTAGTTGTGCAACTATTCAAGTAAATAGACAACACACGGACACAGTTTCTCACTTGACTCATGTGGGTGTGTAGGTATGTAGGTATGTGTGTGTATATATACATTTACAATAATAACCAATCAAACTTAAGTAAATAGGATTTCTAATTGCCTTTTTTCTTTGTGCAAAGGATAAAGATTAATGGCTAACTTTGATGAAAACCATCCCGATGTAAGAAGAATTTGAGAGAATTAATATAATCCTGAAAGAACCCCATGGACCATGCTGTTTGCTGAGCCTGGAGTTTTTAGGGATCATGACTGCAAACTAGTTTGTATGGATACCACTCTCTGCGATCACTTTACCAATGTAAAGTTCACAACTTCCTATCACTATAATGACATGATTGATTTTTTTATTGTAGATTAGATACATCACTAACTCTTTTTTTTATGAAGGAATACAATGATGTGTTACCGTCACATAAGTACTACGTGTTAGACAAGCCACCTATGTGGAAAAAATTACAGAAAGCTTTTGGTTGAAGCGCTAATATTGTGTTCATCGTTTCAAAAGTAATAATGTGTTTGTATTTGAAATTTCTTATTTTAACAGTTTTAATTATATGTTCAAATGTGTAATGAGATGGGATCGGGATGACCTCGGTTTCAGTGTGCAACTATTTCAAATTATGTAATGTTTGATTGTGTAATCTTTTTTTTCCTTTATTTAATATTTATCCAACCTTGATGGTGACAAGACTACACATTAATTAATAAGTTTTTCAACTTTTATTGTGACAATACTAGACACTATTCCATACGTATTTCAACTTTTTTTTTGACAAGACTACACATTAATCATTATATTTTCATCTTTAGCTGTGACAAAGACTACACATTGAGTACGACTGTCTTGTGAAATAGTAACTCATCTATAAATTTTGAATATTGTATTAGATTTGTAAACACAATTCACTTAAACCTTTGGTTTTCTACACCATCTAGGTATTACCATAACAAAAAGAAAACATGAGTTCTTATCAGCCTAACAATGTACCAAATTTTGATTTCGAAGAAGGATTCTTTTTCTACGATAAAAATTTAACCGATTGGAGCATCCATATGGATACTTTGCTGGTTGATAACCTCAGTGAGAGTAAGCTCAATGGAGTCTACGGTCCCAGAAGAGGATTACGCAACAATATCACGTGGATTTTGTTGGACAAAATCAATGTTAGATTCGGGAAAGACTTCACAATGGGCAACATAACCGCTCGAGTTGAACTTCTTAAAAAACGATATAGGCATTTTCATATGATGTTGGGAAATGAACATTCTACTTGGGATCATGAGACCAACAAAGTGCAAGCGCCATAATAGTTTGTACGTTTTTAGAACGACGTGGCAGGCGATGCTGAGTTTACTGCTGCATATCTAAAACATGGAGAACCTTTATTCGATTTGATGGATTGGGTATTCAATAAAAGTTATTTGAATTGTATTTTTTAATACCACAATCTCATTGGATATCCTTCATTACGAATGTGATCACATATGTAATATGAAATTAATGTAATTGATATTTTAATCTTATTATATTTTAATTTGGAAATAAAGTTTCATGTAATTTTAAGACATTATTATGATATGCACTTATAATAATAAATATGTTTATTTATATTCCCTAATAAAAATTTAAAATAAAAATACAAATTGTAAAAAGAAAAAAATAAATTCTTACAAATTATCTTTTGGGCCGAAATAAAAAATAAATTTCATATTAAATTTTTTAAATAAAAATAACAATTACAAAAAAGAAAAAAAAATCTTACAAATTATATTTTGGGCCGAATTGAAAAAAAAGGTTTGGGGCTGGGACGCTGGGTCAAAATGTAAAAAGAAAAATATATCATTCCTAGACGCTTTTGTGAACAGCGTTCTGAGTTAAAAAATTGAAAAAAATGAATTACTTTTGGGGCCGGGAAGCTATTCACAAAAGTGTCTCGCACCCATATTTTTTTTTAAATCGGTCGCAGATTCTTTTTAATTAAAAAGGCCCGGGATGCATTCGTCAAAAGCGTCCCGAGTTTTTGTTTTTTTTTTAATTTAATTTTATGATGGGACGCTATTTCTAAAAGCATCCCGATACAAAATTTTAAATTTATTTAAAAATGATACATTTTTTCAATTTAAGAATTTATTTAATAAACCCCTTATAATCCCACGGGGCCCACCATCTCGCTCTCATCCTCAATTGGAGCCATCGAGTTCAAACCATCACTCACCATTGAAAACCTCCATTGGCATCACCCCCACACTTTGATCTCAACATCATTAAGTCAAATGAGGGGGACAATGTTCACATCCACAATCTCGTCCTCAACCTTCGCCTCCTTACTCTTATCTACAAAAGCACCAATAAAGCTTTTATCACTTTCAACTTAGGGGACCTCATTAAACTGAATGCAATCACGCGAAGGGGACAACAGATAATGATCATAGCTCGGATTATGATAGTATGATGCATGAGGAGCATTATATCCTGAATCGTGATTCTTGGGAAGAGGGGCTTGAGGTATGTAACTCAGCGCATAGGAATTCGAAGTGGATTGAGAATAAAAATCAAAGCTCATATTGGAATAGGGTGAGGCGGGTGGAGCATAAGATTCTTACCTAGGAGAATAAGAGTTAAAAGTGCGTGGAGCGTACGAAGCATAGCTTGAATAAGAAGAATTCAAAACGGGTTGAGCATATAAAGTATGATTGTAAGAATTGTGGGGTGGGGCATGGGAATCAAAATTCGAATTATATGGGGTTGAGGTGGGTGGTGTACAAGATTCGTATCTCGATGAATAGGAATTAGAAATGGATAGAACGTAAAAATTATAACTCGAGGAAGAGGAACGGGAGGCGGGTGGAGGATAATAGAACTCCTCCATGAAATAATCATACACCACCTTCCAGGATAGCATGGATTTGGGCATTTCATTACTAACCCATGTAAGTGTCCAACCTCTTGACGAAAATGTGAATAGTCGCATATTCACTTGATCCGTGGTGAGGCCCTTAAGAGGAAATAAATGAGTGATGGTGTCATACTCACGGGAAAAGGCAAGTGGATCCTTTCTCAGAAGCCCATGGAACCCTCCTGAGATATAGTGGAAACATATTGTTAGGGTGGGTAAAAAAATAGAGATCAAAAGAAATAACTCCCGCGATCCAGAATCATAAAAACAAGAGTTTGAAACAACGGGAGTAGGTTGTATTTGGCTAAGTAGAATAGCGAGCCGCAGAGCTTGAACACCAACATAAAGAGGTCAATATGTACCATGAAGATTGTGAGGAACATCAAATCTCCAAGGCACTGGTAATTGGACATTTTTGGGTTGCTAAATCTCAAATAAGTTGATGTCATTTATGTACCTTACATACACAACACTTAACAAATGAGATCAGATGCACCAGTGGGAGACAAGAAACATAAACAAAAAGAAAAATCAAACATGAACTCAAATGTCACGAAGATTAAACAAAAAAACACAACTTTTAGCCATCCCCGGATACGACGCCAAATTTTAATGTGATCTCAAATGTAATATATTTTTAGAAATGTTTAAGGATAACCCGCAAGAAAAAAGGTTCGAACGTAGTGGGGTGAGGTATCTCAAGTTTAATCTCACAAGGAAGACTAATCGGAGGCAGTTTTTGTGTTTAGTTCATGAATGAGAAAAGAAAAAAAAGCTATCCTAAACACTCGATCAAATTTTGGTTTTAAGTTTTTAGAAACTAAGACAAGAATTTAAATAACGAGAATTGAGATTTAAATCTTTGAAAAGAATGATAAAATGGGGGTCTATGGCTCTAGACTCGTCTCCACAATCAATCGGCATTTAATCGAACACTTGATCCACAAGTTAGGGCTGTCAATGTCAAATTGTAAATTCAACACCCAACACTGTCAATTGATGGTTACAAACTCATCAAGGCACTAGACCCATGAATTCTTACCTTAATAACATCAGGAAATGAAATAACATAATCTTAAAGCATGCATGAACATAATTAATCCAATTAAAAAATCCATAAGCAAAACTAGTAAAATCGTTAACTTATAATTAAAAGCTCGGATAAGTTAACACGGAGTGTGGAGGGAAAACACATTCAAACTATTACTACAAGGCTTGAAATATTTTAATCATGAACCTAGACTACAATAACAACTAGGTGCAAGAAAATGACTAACTTGGCAAAACCCAACTACCTATCACTACTAACTACCTAAAGCATGCCAAAAGAGGTAAAAAACTTGAAAGAAATCAAGAAGACAACAATGGTGGAAATTCGAAAGTTTCATGAACAACACAATAAAGGTTAAATATCTAAACTACAATCCAAACATGAGGGAACCAATTACTTCAAACATTCATTGAAATTACAAGGATAATACAAGAGAACATGAATTAGAAATTACCCAAATATAAAAGTTCTTCAAATCTTGAAATCCAAAAGAGAGAAAGCTTCACCAAGTACAATAAGTCAACCCACACAACAAATTAAACTAACCAACTACTAACTAAAGTTCTACAAGCTAAGCTAAGCTATTAAGGATTTTATTCTTGAAGGTGCAAAATGATGAAAACAAGAGGAGAAGGAAAGATTGGGCATCCAAACCATAAGGGGTTCAAAAGCCTCTTTTATAGCTGGGTTTATGGATTTATATAGATGAAAGTGGGGGCAAAATTATAATTTTGCCTAAAAATGGCCAAAAATAGCCTTCCGTTGATGATGGGAAAATGGCCACGTGATGGCGTGTCGATCAAACATCGATAGCGCATCGATCGATGGTTGTGCTTTATAGGTTTGGGTCATGTTTTCATAAAATCAAGCTAGTTGTGATCCTTGTGAATGCTCTTAGGCTCGCTCGACTATCCTAAAGCCAAGAAAACAATATAACATAAAAAATGTACAAAAATATGAGAAAAATACAAAACACATTAAAACGACGACAAAAGCTAAAAAATCGCAAAATAAGAAAAAAAGGGGACAAAATACGACTCAAACCCAACTAAAACACACACAACAAGACACAAAAGCATACGAAAAATACACACAAATATGTACAAGTCACAATACCAAGTAAAAATTCAAAATCATCAAATTTGAGGTTGTTAAGGTCTCGACTTCAATCTTTGTTTTAGGATCTTTACTAACTTCTGCCAAATGTAGTAAATCATCTCTTATTTGTGTAGTGATGTCTTTTATAAACTTGAAACTTTCAATATGACTTTCCCAACGTGTTTGTGACAATTACTTCAACGTCAAACATGTTACATTGTCTTTGAATATTTTCCACCTTTTATCAGAAGAAGAAACGTKTAGGTGCATTTTTGCACTCTAAGAAAGAACATAGCTCGAGAAAACATTTTGTTCACATAATGCTAGATTAAGGTTGTAACAACCATATGGAGTATAAAAAGATCAAAGATTTACATCAAGCATTATTTTTTGCACGCATTTGTACCT
>BMAC01000295.1:261256-281458 GCA_014905375.1 Phtheirospermum japonicum | reverse complement strand
CATAATGCTAGATTAAGGTTGTAACAACCATATGGAGTATAAAAAGATCAAAGATTTACATCAAGCATTATTTTTTGCACGCATTTGTACCTCTCACTAATATATGATCCATTGTCATATCCATGGCCTCTAACATCATTAATATCAAGTGATAGATTCGATTAAACACCCTTATGCTCAATGAAAAGTCCCAAGCATGTAGTATTTTCTACCTTAAAAAATGTCAGCTAATGTTCTACTATCTTTGCTGAGTTTCCTGAATCATCCACAAATCGTACCACCAAGGACATTTGATCCTCATGACTTGCATCGGGGGTACTAGGGATGACAATGGGCCGGGTTGGGTCGGGTACTAGAGGGACCAGACTCGCCTCGTTCACTCTGCAGGTTAGGTCGGGTTGCTCGTTGTAATAAATTTTTATTAAATTTAAAATTATATTAATATATTTTAATCACATATATTACTATAAAAATTAAATATAAGATTAAATATTATTAAAATAATAATAAATTAAAAAAACTATTATTATCCATTTGTAAGCTTAATTTTATCTTTTATTTTTCTTTATTAATATATATTATTCATATATAATATCATTATAAATGTATATATGTAAAATATAATACTAAATGTAAAAAAATAATTAAATAATCTTATGAAATAAATATTTAAAAAATATATAAAATATATTTAAAAATAAAGAATAATGGTTGGTGGGGAAGGGGGTGGTGGTGGTTTGGTGGTGCCGGTACTTGCGGGGCAAAGATGGTACCCGGACCTACCCCGCCCCGCCATGGGGTTTGGCGCCCCAAACGGCACGGGTTGGGGCATAATTTCCATCCTTAGGGGTTGTAATCAAGTATGATTGAAAAACATTTTGGAGAAGACACCTTCTTAATAATAAAATTCCTCACCTCATTTGCTAACAAATTGATAAGCCCAAAAAGTTGGACCACCAAATATAAGGGGTACTAACCTCAAAAAGAGATCAGCGACCTGAATTGATGATGAAATACGTCTCAGCGACCTCTAAAGCCCTCCACAATCGTCACAGCGACCTCGCCGACCCTACAAAACAACGCCTAGAACGGGCCGGATTTCGAGCACGTTAAGGCCCTCCGACGCTTAAGTTAATAAGCGAAATCAACACTTTCGTCTCTCTCTCAATATTCAAATATATCAATGCGTAAAGTAATAATGGCGTGATAATGATAATAAAATAAGAGACAGAAGCCCCTTTTTTATAGAGATAGGAGAAATCCTCCACTATCTAGGGTTACCTTACATAACCAGAATTCCATTCACACCATGAATCTTTCACCGAATCTTAATTGGGACTCTTCTCATATGATAAGTTCCCATAAACATGAAACTTCTCAATATATTACCGAAATAAGCCCGGGCATACAGCCCACCAGGCCCACACACATAGTAAACTTTCAATTAGGCTCAAATACTCAGCCCAACCCACCAGAGATCACGACCCTATATGAGAACTCATCCTCATACTACAGGTCGCTACTCCAGACACATAAACTCGCTTACTTTTGAGGAACAGCCTTCAGCTCGTTCACTTCTCAAAGACATAATACAGCTCGCCCATCTCCCAGGAGGCACACCCTCTCCTAAAGATAGGACCACTTTCCACAAATAACCATACACATCACGTAATATCATATATAGACATTTTGATCCACATCAGCTAGTCCCCCATGTTCTAGCTGACTGCGGTATGAAATCAGGTAGGACATGTGAACATGAAATCAAACAAACACAAACAACACATGCACAAAAACCATTACTCTGCCTCATAAAATCCTATTTCAAAATTACCCAGCTCAATCTCATCGAGCAACAATATCAATAATCCACTATAGATCATTAATCACACCTTCGACCTACCTTCTTCATCTCACGCGACCAAAGAAATTAAGCACAACTACTGGATACTCCCTGATCCCAAGAAAGTAAAGAAACTCAAACGTATCCTTAATCTTCCAACCACTGCAAAAGTGGTCTTGCCTGACAACCCGCATATTGATCCTATGCGACCTCCGCTTAACCATATCACTCTCTTTGATGCACTGTTAGTAGCAGGATTTAGATTCCCAGCTCACCCCTTTTACACTGAAATCTCCAACCTCTATGACGTCTCACCTCTACAGTTAACCCCAAACTCTATGAAGTATCTAGCAGGATACCTCTTACTGTGTGAATATTACAACACCAATCCCGAACCAGGCTTTTTCCACTTTTGCTTCCAAATAAAATATCAATAGAACTCTTTCTACCTCTCCACTCGTTCGGGGCAAGCTCGCTTCTTAATAAATCCTCCTAATAAAGTCCCCGAATGGAGAAAAAACTTCTTCTTCATTCACAACACCGAAGACTGGCCCTTCATAACCGAGTTGAAAAACCGTACTCCCAAATAATACAAGCCAACCACCTCCAAAGAATGCCCCCATTTATACAAAAAATACTCCGATCAGCTCGCAGAATGGAGCCAACACCCTTTCGACGTAGTACTCCTCACTGACCGATCCGACATGTTCCGTTACGTGGGCATCGACTCTCACCCAGTGGAACCGGATCTCGCCATCACTAAGTCCGAATTTGGTAGGTACTTTAGGTTTCATAATTACACCTCACCATTTATAACATAAACCAAATAGTAACAATCTCTCTATTTAATGCAGTGGCCTTCATCAAGAACTGTGCGGCGACCCGCACTGAGGAGGAAAAAAAACAACCCTCCCCTAAATCCAAAGCTCGCCCTATTCCCGCTCCGGCCAACGCGAGCGAGGCCACACAACAGGCCTTTGGGGCAGCTAGCAGGGAAGAGGAAGAGGTCCAATTAATCAAACGACCTAGTAAAAATAAAGGCAAACGTCCTCTTCATGATGCTCCTAAGAACCCGACGGCAAGGAGCCCAAGCCCCAGCCTGCCAGTGCAGAAGAAACGTCGCCTCCGCAAGGGCCCGACGCCAATTTCGACTGGCGCATCTAGCCTGAGCAAAGTGTTGACAAAGCTGGATGATGCCGACGACGTCGAAGCTCTTCTCAGCAAGCACACCCTTAAGCAGGTATAAACAAAATATCCTTGCCCATAACTCATTCCATAACTCATCTAGCTATAGACCAATACTCACAAAATGTAATGATTGCAGCTGAAGCCTCTGTTCGCTAAATCTTTGGAGGAGTTCGTAGCTCGTTCGTCGGCGAGCGACCTCCAGAAAACCATTGACGAGCTAACTACCCAAACTGAACAGCAAACCCGGCAGCTTTCACTGACACAAGGGGAGTTGGACACAACACTCCAATTGTTCAAGGACCGTGATGAGGAGATAGCCATCTCAAAGAGCCGAATCGACAGCCTGAAGGACGAGGCGACACGTATGAGCGGAGAATTGAGCAAAAAGACTGAGGAGCTCGCACTTCAACAACAAAAACTCCCAGAACTCCTCAAAACAGCTCGCGAAGAAGGTGTATCTGAAGGCCGTCAAACCTTCCTCACCAGTGAGATCGGCAGAAAATTCATCGACGCGTACCGTCAGGAGCTCATCAAGGCTTACGAGAAATCCTTTATTTACTTTGGACTGATGGCGGGTGGGGCTACTGAGTGGGTTTCCAATGCGGCCAACATGGTCAAGGAGGAGGTCGCTGCTCTGAACGTCTCTTATACCCCTGACATTGAAGCCATCATCAACAAGCTAACTCTGTTTAGCTGTTTCAAGGGCGATTGGACACAATCCATCTATGCGAAGTGGTGGCTGTCCTGTCAAAGTCGAGCAGCCCTGGCCGTGGGGGTCCATGCCGAGCTGAAGACACCCCTGGACGACCTGTTGCCCGATCAAGAACCTGCCATCATTCCCACACCTGAGCCAACTCTTACAAGTTCTCCTGCTGAGACTTCTACAGCCAAAAAAACTATTTAGAACTTTCAATCACCTTTCAGTTCGCAATTATTGTATAGACAATTTATCCATTATGTTTTAATATGTGTACTTTCAGTATCAAACTACAATCTTGCCCCAAGACACTATTGGGGGCATTCATACACCCTTAAATACTCTTTATGCCTGCCCATCACAGGATCTCATATTACAAACACAATCATATTAGCTCGCAGAGATAATACTCATTTAAAAAATCATTAACATCATAACCATATAAAAATCAAACAACTCGTCAAACTTTATGCAATCATTCAAAATGATCTCCATCTCATCGGATCGAGAGAAGTGTTATTCAGACGAAGTTCACCTTCTCCCGTACCACATGCGATCACAATCCATTCAAACAATCGGGAGAGGCATACCTCGACGAGGTTCACCCTCTCAGTATCACAAATATCATAAAACTCAATCATAAAGAACAAAACCATTCATGCAACTTTATTCATCATATTATTGAACTTTCTGAACGACTCACCTGGTCGGGAGAAGTGCCCTCCGGTCCAGAGTTACCTTCTCCCGCCACAATAATCACAAAAACACAATTTTCTCAAACCATTTGCCCGAGAGAGATGTACTAACTATCTTCTCCCATAATAACATCCACAAAAATCACTTCTTTCAATAGCTCTCTTGGTCGAGAGAGGTATCAGAGTTACCCTTTCCCACACCATAACACCCTTATAAACTTTCAACAAATCATGAGGTCGGGAGAGGTGCCCTCCGGCCCAGAGTTACCCTCTCCCACCATAAAAACTCATAAAAGCATATTAGCTCGCAGAAAGAGTAGGTAATACAACTTATCAAAACAACTTTCCCAACTTCACTTCTCATATTATTCATATATTTGGATAGCTCGCGGGAGAAGTGCCCTCCGACCAGAGTTACCTTCTCCCGCTATAAAAACTTACAAAATTTCAATCAACCACTAGGTCGAGAGAGGTGCCCTCCGGTCCAGAGTTACCCTCTCTCACCATAAACAAAAACTTCTGAAATAAGCATTAGGTCGAGAGAGGTGCCCTCTGGTCCGGAGTTACCCTCTCTCACCAAAAAAGAACTTATAAAAATAACCACTCTCAACTACTCGCCTGGTCAGGAGAAGTGCCCTCCGACTAGAGTTACCTTCTCCCACCATAAGCCCTTACACACAAAATCCTTCGTCTTATCATTCCCACACAAACTTTCCGTGGGAGAAGTGCCCTCCGACCAGAGTTACCTTCTCCCGCGATCCACCCTCTATGCATAATACTTCTTCAAATGGCACACGTTCCAACTTCGGGGTAAAATCTTCCCATCTGCGCTTTCGAGTATGTATGCACCGCCTTGCAATACCTTTATCACTTTAAAGGGCCCAATCCAGGTTGGCTCCAGCTTCTTGGTCATCTTTAGAGCATCGGCTCTTCTCCACACCAGATCGCCGACCTGAAAACAACGATGCTTAACACGTTTGTTAAAAGCAGTTTGTACCCTTTGTTTATAATGTTCAACACGAGTAGCACCTTTCTCTCGTATCTCTTCAATCATTTCGATGGCTCCTCGAGCCAATCTTTCATTCTCCTCCACGCTAAATATCGTTAAACACTGCGAACCTCCAACTATCTCGGCTGGAATGACTGCATCCATCCCATAAACCAAACTGAACGGCGACTCCCCCATGGTGGTTCGGGGAGTCGTTCGATAGGCCCAAAGGACAGACGCGAGCTCGTCCTCCCAAAGTCCGTCTGCTTTCTCTAACCGCAGCTTAAGTCCCTGCACAATTATCCGATTAGTAACTTCCACCTGCCCATTAGTCTGTGGATGCACCACAGAGGCAAATCGCTGTTTCATTCCAATATCTTTGCACCATTTCTGCATTTTTCGCCCATTAAACTGGGTCCCATTATCCGAGACTAACACTCGTGGTACTCCAAACCTGCAAAATATATTATCAAAAATAAAATCCATTATATGCTGCTCGCTTATTCCTGTGACAGCCTCAGCTTCCACCCACTTGGTGAAATAATCAATAGCCACCACTAAATGTTCTTTACTGCCCGGGGTCTTTGGGAAAGGGCCTACGATATCAATTCCCCACTGCGCAAACGGGCATGGCGAGCTCATTACCATCATTTCCTCAGCCGGTATGTGAATAACCGGAGCATGCATTTGACACTTCTTACAAGTTCGAACCAGCTCGCTTGCCATAGCCTTCATCCCAGGCCAAAAGAAACTTGCCCGCAATGTTATACCCATCAACGCCTTCCCTTTTGCATGATCTCCTCAGTACCCTTCATGTATCTCTCTTAGTACTTCCAATCCACGTTCTCTAGCTAAACACTTCAGAAGAGGTCCAAACCGCGACCTCTTATACAATTCCTCATTAATGCCGCAAAAACGAGCTGTAACTCTAGCTTCTTTTGTTGTCAATTTCTCTGCGCCCTCTTGCGCTTTAAGGAGAATATCCCAAATGGGTGATCGCCAATCATCCTTATCCTCAATCTCCATAACTTCCTCTCCCCTTTCTATGCTACTGTGGCTCAACTCCATCAATGTGATCCTGCGAGTGTCACAAGTCCCCAGTGCTCCTGCTATCCGAGCGAGCTGATCTGCCTGCGTATTTTCAGCTCGAGGCAGATGTTTTAACTTGAATTCCTCGAAACGAACCACTTCCTCTTGCAACTTACTCAGATACATTGCCATGCGTTCTTCTTTAGCCTCAAAAGAACCATCGAACTAATGAGCTACCAACTGGGAATCTGTGTAAGCTTATAACTTGCGCGCTCTTAGCTCGTCTGCCATTTTAACTCCTTGTAACACGGCTTCATACTCAGCCTCATTATTGGACGCCTTATACCCTAATTTGATCGCAAACTCCAGATTCTCTCCGTCCGGGCTAACCAACACAATGCTCAGCCCTGATCCTAATACCATAGTCGATCTATCTGTATACAAGGTCCACGCTTTTATTTCTTTATTCTTGTCGACCTGCCTTGTCATCTCCTTCAGGAAATCCGCCAATACTTGTGCTTTGATAGCCACCCTTGGCTCATAAACCACATCATACTCACTCAACTCCACTGCCCACTTCACCAACCGCCCTGACACATTTGGATTGCCCAAGACTTGCTTGAGGGCCAAGTTGGTACGCACCTTCACTCTGTGGCTCAGGAAATAAGGCCTCAACTTCCTGGCCGTACAAATCAACGCAAACCCTCCTTTCTCCAGCTCGGTGTACTTCAGTTCATCTCCCCGCAGCATCCTGCTAATATAATAAATAGGTTTTTGCAAACCCGCTTCTTCTCTGATCAGGACAGAACTCACTGCGACCTCCCCCACGGATACATACAAGATTAAATCCTCTCCTGGCATTGGTTTGGTCAGCAGTGGTATCTCTGCTAAATATTTTTTCAACTCGTCAAAGGCACTCGCAGCTTCCTGTGTCCACTCGAACCTGGATCCCTTTCTTAGCGCCCTAAAAAAGGGGACGCCCCGCTCCACCGACCTGGAAATGAAACGCCTAAGACCTGCAATGCGCCCTGTAAGTACCTGCACATCCCGCACCGTACGAGGGTGCGGCATCTCTAAAACAGCTCGCACCTTCTCTGGGTTCACTTCGATTCCTCGTTCCATCACCATGTAACCCAAAAACTTCCCTGATCGCACCCCAAACGCACACTTCTTCGGGTTAAGCTTCATTCCATACTGTCTCAGGATAACGAACGTCTTCTTCAAATCTTCGACATGGGATTCTGCGTTTTTGCTCTTCACCAGCATGTCATCGACATAAACCTCCATGGTGGACCCCAGCAAATCCTTAAACATGCGATCCACAAGCCGTTGATAGGTCGCTCCTGCATTCTTCAATCCAAAGGTCATGGACACGAAACAGTAAGTACCTAAGGAAGTAACAAAACTTACTTTGGGCTGATCCTCTTTGGCTAAAGGTATTTGGTGATACCCCTGCGAATCATCCATCATACTCAACAGCTCGCACCCCGAGGTAGAATCCACCAACTGATCAATTCGCGGCAAAGGATAATGATCCTTAGGACATGCTTTATTCAGGTCACGAAAGTCCACACACATCCTCCACTTCTGAGCTGGCTTTGGTACTATCACAACGTTATACAAGTACTCTGGGAACTGAATCTCTCTTATGTGACCTGCTTTCAACTACTTTTGTACCTCTCCTTCAATCACCTTGTCCAGTTCTGACCCAAAATGCCTCCTCTTCTGCTTTACCGTCCTCGCCTCCGGATCCGCATTCAAATGGTTCTGCGCGACCTCTGGTGATACCCCCGTCTACTCTTCATCTCCAAACGCAAATATATCCCGAAATTCTCTTAACAGCTTTATCAGCTCGTTCTTCAATGCCTCAGGTATTTGGGTACGTATTCTCGTGGTATATTCCGGGTGCTCTTCTTCCAGGGAAATCTCCATTAATTCCTCATTCGGATGAATTGAGTTCTCTTGTTCTTTCATTTTCTTGGGATTGAGCACCCCTTCCGGTTGATCGTTATTTCTCTCTCCCTTGTTCTCCATCAACCCTTTCCTGACCGCCATCTGATAACACGATCTGGGGACCTGTTGTTCTGTGACAACCTCACCCACTCCATTGCCTATTGGGTACTTGATACTCATGTGATAAGTCGATGTTACTGCCTGAAACGCATTAAGGGCAGGTTATCCCAGTATCGCGTTGTAGGCCGACCTCCCCTGGATGATTAAAAACTTTAAGTTCTTCTCTAATCTCGACTCATCTTTTCCCAACACTACTTGCAATGTCAGCTCCCCTTCTGTGTTCACCTGCGCCCCATTAAAAGCATATATGAGCGTGTTCACCAAGCGCACTCTTCTATCTATTTCCATCCGATCAAGGCAGTTTGTATATATGATGTTCACCGAGCTCCCATTATCTACAAATATCCTGCTGACTTCATAACCCTCAATTTCCGCCTCTATTACCAATGCATCATTGTGATCTTCCTGTAGCCCGTGCCTCTCATCGGGGCCAAAAGAAATGACTGGACTTGCGACTTGAGGTTGTCTGCTCACACTGGCAACCTCCCTTACGGCCAAACGAGCTGACTTAACATGCCGTTTCCTCGCATTGTTGGAGTCACCATCCGTTGGCCCTCTGGAAATCATGTTTATTCTTCCTCTATTTCTCCACGGCCCTTCCTGTCTCTGATATCCTTGCCGTCCTTGCCTCGCGACCTGCTGCTGAGGTGGGCTCCTCGGCGGTGGCGGAAGTAACGCCTGCCCTTGTTCGCGCGGCTCTCCCTCCTTATATATTACTTCCTTCAAATGCCCTGCTTTTATCAGTCTTTCAATTTCTTATTTGAGGTGTCTACACTTCTCAGTGAAATGTCCGTAATTATTGTGAAATCGGCAGAAGGAGGCAGTCTTGGGATGAGTGGGGATAGGTATGCGATCTTCTGGCCATTGTATGGCATCAGGCACAGAACGCTCCATAATACTGAACACCTTAGCCCGCGGATAATTTGTAGGGAATGTCCTCTTTTATTTGTAATTCTAATCGACAAAGATGATCTGATCACCTCGAACAGCACCTCTCGACTCTAATTAGTTAGACTATTCGACCCAAATTCTTAAACCTCTTGCCCTAAACATGCATCTTTTGAAATAAATTAAAGAGAAAAATGATTTGATCGCCCCAAACAGCACCTCTCGACCCTAGCTAGTTTCATAAATCGACCCTAATTCTTAAACCCCTCGCCCCGAATATGTTAATTGTCATTGTTTAAAAGTACCATGAAATATAATCAATAGAAAAAATGACCTGATCACCTCAAACAACACCTCTCAACCTTAGCTAGTTTCATAAATTGACCTTAATTCTTAAACTCCTCGCCCCAAATATTTTAATTGTCATTGTTTAAAAACAACATGAAATATAATCAAGAGAAAATATGATCTGATCGCCCCAAACAGCATCTCTTGACCCTAACTAGTTTCATAAATCGACCCTAATTCTTAACCCCTCGCCCCGAATATTTTAATTGTCATTGTATAAATATTACAATCTTTCTATCCAGTAGTAGAGGTGATTTGGGCACAGTAAAAAATAACACACCATAAAAACATTACACAACAAAATAACAAACACAGTCCAAACAGATAGAGTAGTGTCGGTAAAACAACATGCAATGTTCAACAACACTTCCACTCGCAGAGATTCCACTGTGGTTAGTTGGATACATATCTTCGAAAAGTACATCCATTTTTTGTGAGCAAGGGTTTCTCATCAAAAGCGTTGCAATAGATTTTGATTGGACAATCTTGTATTCATCAAAACAAGTTCAAATAATAATGAAAGATTCAAATTACATGTAATAGTTTAAAAGGGAGTGTAGAACTTACAGGCATAAACTTCTTTCTACATTACATAATTCAGCTTGCACAATAAAACTGAGATCATCTAATCCCATCTTATTACAAACTAGAGTACTGAATTAATTGAAAATTCAAAATTTAAAAATACCAACACATTCCTACTTTTTATTATGTAACACGATGGTAAAAATTCATCCGAAAACTTCTTCAAATTTCTCCCACATTGGTGGCTCGTCCAACAGGTAATAATTGTGTGTCGGTATAATGCCATTGTATTCCTACATAAAAAAAATCCAGTTAGTAATGTATATAAATACACTCATATCCTAATAGGTAGAGGGGTTGCTTTGAACTTACATCAAGAAAATAATGGGAGACAGTGGTATCAACAGAGACTCGTTTACGTTCACGATCCCTATAGACTCCATGATCTATAAATATGTAATAGTAGTAGACGTACCTCCTTTCCATCTCCTCTATTCTATTGTCAACTTCATCAGTATTAAAAGGTAATGCAAATTGGTTACGAAGTAAATTTGTTACCAGCCCAACACTCAAACTTCTCTCTCCTTTTTTTGCTCCTCTTTCAACACTATTTTTTTGAGAAATAAAAAAAATCTTGAATTACTCGATCTATCTCCATGTTCCACATGGTTCTTTCCGGATCATAAAAATCATCTTCAATGAATCTCACATCAGGATGGTTTTCATCAAAATTAGCCATTGGCCTCTGTATTTGTACCGACAGAAAGTAAATTTAATATTGTATTAATTTATTTTTATTATACTAATATATGTTTCCATGATTGTTTTTCATCATGTTTATATAGATACGATGAGCTAAGATGTATGTGTGTTGTCTAACCGTTCAACTTATTTACATCTAAAGTTGAAAATAGAGTAAAGAAGTTGTTCGGTCTTCTTAAACATTATGAAACTGAAAATATATCGGCACCAGTGATGCAGCTGATTGCAGTGTGTTGTCATGTGGTCAGTATGACAGCTGGTGTGTTGGATTAGTCTTTTCATGCAGCTCAACCCGTCAGGTGAACAAAAAATAATGTCACGTGCCTAGAATGATGAGTGATCAGCAAGACTGGCATGGGAAATTGCTACTTATACCTATCGCCCCAAACATTTAAAGTGCACCTCTCAACCTTGAGTTCACGGGCCACTGCTCATCCCGAATGTGTGTTATCATGTCAATTGAACAGTACGATAGCTGGTGTGTGGGATTGGTCTTTTCATGCAGCTCAACCTATGAGGTGAGCAGCAACAATGTCACATGCCTAAAGTGATGAGTGATCAGCAAGACTGGCATGGGAAATTGCACCAAGCTACTTATACCTCTCGCCACAAACATTTAATGTGCATCTCTCAGCCCTGATTTCACGAGCCAATGCTCGTCCTAAATGTGTGTTGTCATGTCAATTGAATAGTATGACAGCTGGTGTATCGGATGGGTCTTTTCATGCAGCTCAACCCGTCAGGTGAGCAACAACAATGTCACATGCCTAAAGTGATGAGTGATCAGCCAGACTAAAATGGGAAATTGCACCAAGCTACTTATACCTATCGCCCCAAGCATTTAAAGTGCACCTTTTATCTTTGATTTCACGAGCCACTGCTCGTCCCGAATGTGTGTCATCATGTCAATTGAACAGTACGATAGCTGGTGTGTTGAATTGGTCTTTTCATGTAGCTCAACTCGTAAGGTGAACAACAACAATATCACGTGCCTAAAGTGATGAGTGATCATCAAGACTGGCATGGAAAGTTGCACAAGCTACTTATACCTCTCGCCCTAAACATTTAACGTGCACCTCTCATTCCTGAGTTCACAAGCCACTACTCATCCTGAATGTGTGTTGTCATATCAATTGAACAGTACAACAGCTGGTGTGTTGGATTGGTCTTTTCATGAAGCTCAACCCATCAGGTGAACAACAACAATGTCACATGGCTAAAGTGATGAGTGATCAGCAAGATTGGCATGGGAAATTGCACAAATCTAGTTATACCTCTTACCCTAAACATTTAATGTGAACCTCTCAACCCTGAGTTCACGAGACACAGCTCGTTCCGAATGTGTGTTGTCATGTCAATTGAACAGTATGACAGCTGGTGTGTTGGATTGGTGAAGTCAGCAGTCTTTTCATGCAGCTCAACCCGTCAGGTGAATAGCAACAATGTCACGTGGTCACTCTATTTATAAATATGTACTGAAACACTTGAGAAGTCGTTATCAAGTCTATTTCTATTACTCATTTCTTTTCCAAACAAACAAAAATAATGGCTGGCCACTTTGAAGATGGAGATGCACATGAGATGCCTCCTGTTCTAATAATTGGTCATGTTTACTACAATGAAGTAGATGGTGAATGGGCACAAAAGATGGATGAAACTTTACTTGAGTTTCTAATTGTTAAAAAACGCACAGGTGTGTGAAATCCCAGTGGGGGAATACCACCTCCAAGAGATTATTTTGATGAAGCACATGAAATGATCCTTCATTGTTGTGGGGTTTCAACCTGTTCAGAAGATGTCGAATAAAGGATCTCTGGACTTGAAGAACGATACATTCGGTACAAGGAACTTATCAGTACCCCATGAACAGTTAGGTTTGGGTAGAGTAGCAACTACAACTACGTGAACGGAGATCACAACGTCAAAAAGAAGTTCTTACATGTAAGTTCCGCACTAAATCGAATATAAGATATATGTACTTAAGTCTTTCATTTATCTAACTAAAACATTATACACGACTGTCCAATCATAAGCCCATGTAACGCGTTTGAGAAGGAGCTACTGCGTACGAAAATGAAAATACTTTGGGGAAGAGAATAATTTTTCTTGCTGAAGAATTTGAAGAATATCATGTTATGTTATGTTATGTTAGTCTTGCATGTTGTGTTATGTTATTTCAACTTTCCCATTAGGTGTGGTCACTATTATGTTATGTTATGTTATGTTATGTTATGTTATGTAGTCTTGCATTTTGTGTTATGTTATTTCAAATTTCCCATTAGGTGTGGTCAAATAATCAAATATCTGGATAATTATTCAATTAATATATTATGAAATTTAAATTGACGTCTACAAGAAAGAGATTTTCTTTTTATTGGTGGTAAACAAATTATACTTTCAATAGGGTGCAATAAAAAGAAGACTTAATTACAAATTTGATTTGATATGATTTTATAAGGTTTATGTTAGGTAAATTATTATAAATATTAACAATATTTTATTGAAAAAGAATAATAAAATAGAGTAAAAAACGTTAAAAATGTGTTCCTCGTCCTTAATAAAACCACTCGGCCTTAATTATTTACACTGATCGACCCAAACAAAGCCAATCGTCCCAAACAATTCGTGATGATCGCCCCAAACACTAAGCGATCTCGCCCTAAATCATTTCTATCCTCCCAAGATGTTGGTTAAAAAGGTGCTCTTCGTCCTTAATAAAACCACTCGACCCTAATGTTTTATACCGATCAACCCTAATAACACCTCTAGTCCCAAATAATTTCTTCATCTAAAAGGATAAATGTAAAAAATGAACCGCTCGTCCTAATCAAAACCTCTCGCCCCAAATACTATTCCCTCTCATCCCAAATCATTTATATCCTCCAAAAAAACATTCAAACCCAATTTGTATCCCAAAATTACAGAGTGGCCCATTTACCCCTGGTTTTGAAACCTATCCTCTGCCCTATTTATAGTCGAGAAGTGCCGCTCTAAAACCAAACAACACAAAACAAACAAAAGAAAAAAAGAACCTTGACATCAAATTCATCATTTTCAACTCCTTCAATTCTTCTTAGTTTCTTCTCCACCGAGTCGCCAATCTTCGCCCGACCGCCGCCGCTCACGGGGGGATTTTATCACTTCTCAATTCTCATCACTCATATCTTAATAAGGTCAGACTCTCAATCTCTTTGCCACCATTTCTATTTTTGCTCCGTCCGCTGCCAAGGAAAATTACTTATTTTTATTTATTTATTTTTGAAATTATCAAGGGATCTTCTCTATCTTTTTCTTCACCTTGTTTCAATTCTCTATCTTATAGGGAACATCACAGCAATGCATTCATGTGGTACATTGGTATCTATGTCGGCCGTACATTGTACAACCACAAAGAAATACACTTTCTTTTAGATCGACTCTAAACTTATTAGTGAACTACTTAAAGTGACCTCCTGTTTATTATATGAATCTCTAATTTAAATGCTTAATGAAAAAAAACTCAAAAGTCTATTTTTTGTGTTTTAATTTCCATCTATAATAGAAAGTGTCTTTCCTTTTTGAAAGCAACCTTTTATTGGTTTTACGTATTCTTTTCTTTCTCAAATGGCTTGTGTATAGTTGCTATAGAAAAACAAGAAGCTTTGCCTAAAATGAGTTTGGAGATCTAGAAGGATGCATCCTTCTTCAAAGTTTTGTTTGATCTTTCCTCCAAGTTGTGGATACCAGATGAGTTTGTCAAGAAATATGGTGAAATCTTGCCTGAAGAAGCCTTTCTCATTACTAATGATAAATATGAAAAATGTTGGAAGGTCAAGATTAAAAAACTTGATGACCGTTTTTTCTTCGTATATGGGTGGCCCGAATTTGTCAAGGATAACCAGCTAATTCGTGTATTAGAATTTTCGGTCTTTACGTTAGTCAAAGAGTCAACATTCCAAGTTACTATTTATGGCAAAAACGGAGTCAAGAAACCACTCTCTTCACTTCAACGGCACCATTCCACTCAAGGTGAGGATTTTTATTCTGATGTTGCAGAGATCAAAAGCTTTACAACAGTCCTCACTAAACACCACAAGTACTGCTTGAATATTCCGATTGGTTTTGCGAGGAGACGGTAATAGTCACCCGAAGGGACATAAGGCTGCAGAACAAACATGGAAAGGAGTGGGAGGTTAAGGTCGACAAGCGGAAAAACGATGGAAGGATCGGTCTGATGATGGAGGATTGGAGGGTATTTTGGGAAGAAAATAATATGTCTATCTGAACAAGATTGATATTATGTTTGATTCAAATGACTGTGGTACATTGGTTGTGACCATAATGAGAAAGAGAACGGAGGATCAGGAACCAGACGATGAGGAAACAGACGGTGAGGATGGCAAAGAGGAATGAGAGGCCTCGTGTTTGTCTTTGTCTTTATTACTTATTGTTGTGTTGGCAATGTGTTGAATATTATGAGAGAATATGCTGGTGAATGAATGTTTTTATGCTTGGTTTTGTGTTGTGGACAATGTCATGAGATTTATGTTATTATGTTTTTATGCTTGGTTTTGTTTTTTCACTTGGTTTTGTATTTTGTTCTAGAATTCTTATTTTTACTCACTATCAACACTACTCTCCCCAAACTAAATATATAGATCGACCCAAATCACCTCCCCTGGCCCCAAATATATAAATTTTAATCCTCTGAAAACAAATTAAATAGAAAATAAACTACTCGATCGACCCAAACAAAACGAATAGCCTTAAAAAATTTCTAATGATCGCCCCAAATTATTTATATCCTCCCAAAAAATGGTTAAAAGCGTGCTCTTCATCGGTATTATTAATTAAATAATATATATTTAATTCAAAATTCCCAAAATATTACAACTTAAAAAATTGAATTTTTGGGTTAAGACGCTAATGACAGCGCGTCCCGCCGGGCAAATAATAAAAAAAATCAAAATACCGAGACGCGGGTGTCAAACGTATCCCGGACCATTTTATAAACATATTTTTTATTATACGTGCATATCATAATAATGTCTTAATATTACAAGAAGTTTTATTTCAAAATTAAAATAGAATAAGATTAAAATACATTAAGATTAAAATACAACAAGAAATAAGATTAAAATAGCAATTACAGTAATTTGATATTACATATGTGATCACCTTCGTAATGGTGGATTTCCAATGAGATTTTGGTATTGACAAATGAAATTTAAATAATTTTTATTGAATACCAAATCCATCAAACCGAATAAAGGTTCTCCATGTTTTAGATACGCAGCAGTAAATTCAGCATCGCCTGCCATGTAGTTCCAAAAACGTACTAGCCATTCTGGAACTTGCACTTCGTTAGTCTCATGATCCCAAGTACAATGATCATTTCCCAACATCATATGAAAATGCATGTATCATTTTTGCAGAAGTTGAACTCGAGGGGTTATGTCGTCCATTGTGAAGTCTTTCCTGAACGCAATATTGATTTTGTCCAATAAGATCCATGTGATATTGTTGCGTAATCCTCTTGTGGGATCGTAGAAACTATTGAACTTACTCTAACATAGGTCGTAAACCAGCTTAGTATCCATATGGATGCTCCACTTGGTTAAATTTCTATCGTAGAAAAAGAAATCTTCTTTGAAATCAAAATTTGGTACATTGTTAGGCTGATTGGAACTCATTTTTTTTCTTTTTGTTATGGGAATACCTAGATGGTGGAGAACACCAAAGGTGTAAGTGAGTTGTGTTTAAAAAATCTAGTCCAATATTCAAAATTTATAGATGAGTTACAATTCCACAAGACATTTGTATTCAATGTGTAGTCTTTGTCACAACTAAAGATGAAAAACATAATGCTTAATGTGTAGTCTTGTCACAAAGAAAGTTCAAAAAGTATGGAATAGTGTCAGGTATTGTCATAGCAAAAGTTAAAAAACCTATTGATTAATGCGTAGTCTTGTTACCAGTAAGGTTGGATAAACATTAAATAAATAATTTTATTAAATAAATAAAAAATAAAAGATTACACATTTGATTAAATAAAAAACAATAAACGTTACAAATTCAAACATTACAAATTAACATAGTACATAGTTGGACACTCAGACTAAGTTCATTCACTAGTGCAGAAACAGCTTTTAAGAACGCCTGTTTTTGCAGATTAAGAACGCCCTGCTGAGGCGTTCTGTATGGAGCTGTTCTTGAAAGTCTGACAATCAAGAACGCCTCAGCAGGGCGTTCTTGATTGTCAGRCTTTYAAGAACGRTTTTTCAGAGACGTTCTTAAAAAAAWWTCAGCCRTTYTAGAAAGTCAGTTTTGCAGCTCTAGAAAGTACTTTCCAGAACGTCCTTTTTTAAGACGTTCTGGAAAATATACTTTCCAGAACGTCTTTCTTTAAGACGTTCTGGAAAACATACTTTCCAGAACGTCTTAAAAAAGGACGTTCTGGAAAGTATACTTTTCAGAACGTCTCTAAAAAAGGCGTTCTGGAAAGTATACTTTCGAGAACGCCTGAAAAAGCGACGTTCTCGAAAGTATACTTTCGAGAACGTCTTTTTTCAACCGTTCTCGAAAGTATACTTTCCAGAACGCCTCTAAAAACAGGCGTTCTCGAAAGTATACTTTCGAGAACGTCTCCAAAATAGRCGTTCTAGAATATTTGTTTTCTAGAACGGTTTTTTGATAACCGTTCTAGATTTTTACATTTCTTTCCAGATTTATATTTCCTCTCCTTTTCTAGGCCTGCTCATATATCACAATTCTAGTACCTAATTAAATCACAAAACACATTTCATTTATATAATCCCAAGATCACCAACACATTTCATTAATAACAATAATACACAATCACCATAATATGTCAATCCAAACACAAGTATCCAAATACACGATCACCAAATCTTAAAATAGAAATTCAAAAAAGTCGATGAGTACCTATTTTGTTACCACTCAAGTTATCTACAAATAGTATGTTTCTTACACTCAAAAATATTGCACACCCTATACATGGTGATCAATCCAAACAGGGGCTTCGTGCGAAATATCATCCTTTGAGGCTTCATGATGTACAATCCGGGCCTCTCGGTCGCATCCTTGGTAATGCAATATCATCTTTGATTTCGAGAAACCTATTCATGAAACCAAGTACAATTTCAAACTCAAGAAATTTAACTATAGAAAGAATATCAACTTAAGAGGAGCACAAACACTAACCTCTCAAAAGAAAGAAAGTTCACTCAAGAAATTTAGCTATTGAAGGAAAATCAACAATTTGTTCATTAATTAAGAAAATACATAATTTCAGTCGTTATAGTTTAGAGTACTTTGTAATTTCAGACTTTATAGTTTAGAGTACTTTGTAATTTCAGACTTTATAGTTTAGAGTACTTTGTAAAACTTAACAATTCTTTTAGTAAACTAAAATTCCAAAAAAAAAATGACTTTATAGTTTTAGGTTTGTACTAACAAACCAAAGAGGGAAACTAAATGACCTTATTACCCTTAATAAAGTGTTTTTCTTCTCAATGACAGGGTTAAAATGGTCAAAGTAAATACATTCCAGCACAAATAAAGACATGATAATCAGAATGAGCTAATTAGAACCGTAAATGATCATATTAGGGTGTGTAAGCTAGTGAGCGTAGTTTAGTCTTTTAATGTGGTGACAATATTATTATATTTTGTCGGAAAAAAGAAAGTATTACATAACAGACATGAATGGTTGCAGATGTAATCTATAAATTACCATTGTGTTCAAAACAATATTTTCTTTCGTCAAATCTGTGGCTGTGCATTCAATAAACACGTTCTTTGTCTTCAGTGAAATGGCAGAATGTGTACCGTTTATAATTGGAGGCAAGGACAAAACAGTTCTGCAGAATGTAGAGTACATGTTTTATCAGTGCAAAAAATTAACTATAATAGTGGCTAAAATTGCAGGAAATACAGAATACACACTGTAGAGAACATCTCATATGTAAAGGTGGTTCAAATTTATAAGCAGAGGACACAACAGAAAAAAGTGTAAAGATTGATTAAATAAATAAAAAATCTTACTGAAAAAAAAACCCAGAAATTACCTTTTATGGTCATATATGACTGGGAAGACAGGAGAATCCTCAATGATATGCAAGAATTTCTTCAGCTTCAAGTCTGATTGTGGGATGATGTACAAACAAAGACTTTCAGTAGAGATTAATAATATTTTCAATGGAGGATGATCATAGATGACTTTGGTACATTGACAAAGAAACACACAAGTACTTAGAACCAAATAATCATGACAGGAATCTGATGTTAGCAGTCATGGTTAACAAAAAGTACTAACTCACCTTATAAAATTCCATTAGCTCATTAGCTCTGAAGTTCTTTGTCTGTGCAAGTCCAGATTTAACAAGTTAAGCGTAATATATTGGGAAAAAAGATTCATGTAACATTTTTAAGGTTAAAGCAGAGAACAAAAGGATGTTTGATGAATATATTCAACTTGTATTCTGTTTCTCAAGTATTTCTTGCTGCATTTATATACACAATAGTAATAAGTCCTATAGTGATATAATTAACAAATAACTAGCACCATGATTTTGAGAGTGTCAACAACAAAGAGCTTATTTCTGGGGAACACTGGGAGCCAAGACCTCCCATTTTGGTAGAGTAGCTAAGTGCATGTTTACTCCTTAATTACAGTGAAACCATTAATGAAATATAGTCTAGATAAAAAAAATTAAAAAAAGAGTTAACAATATTACCTGTTTCAGTGGAACAAAGTTTATTTCTTGGGGCGGCAAAGCCTGAAATTCAGAGGTTCAATTTATTAAAATTACATCAAAAAGGCGTGTTCAGGTTTCTGAACAGAACAGTAAGATCTACTCTACTTAGAGGCAAAAACTATTGGGCCTCGTTTGGTAAACCGATAAGATTAGGTTAGATTATAATCTACATATGACTATTCTACTATTTAGATATATTTTGAACGGTTGTTTGGGATTTATGTTTTATGTCCCCTTGATTGAATTTATTGTTGTATGATTCTGTTTGGCAGCAATGACTAAGTCAGATTAAATTAATAATTAACAATAATACCCTCCTAACTAACATAGTAACTAATTGATTATATTAAAAAAAGTTACTGTTATTGAAAGCARTAMAGTGTTGCATAAACACAAAAAAAAAWWWT
>BMAC01000295.1:232404-246500 GCA_014905375.1 Phtheirospermum japonicum | reverse complement strand
TCTCCTTATTGTTGTGCCATTGTGTTGTCTACTCACTTGAATAATTGCACAGCTTGTATTTTGATGAATTATAAATTATCTGATAGTCTCTCCTTGCTATAAATACGTTGTGGAACAAATAATGGACAATTCATCAGCAAATACATATCAATTACTTCATATCTTATTTGAAATAAAGCTAATGGCAAATCACTTTAACGACACAGATGGTCCTCTTACACTTCGGGTCAAAACACTCGATTACGGCTGTGAATTCAACACTAAGTGGACACTCACTAGAGATGAACGTCTACTGAAATTCCTAATCCTCGAAAAAGGTATTCGAGGATGGAATCCAAATGAAGGACCGTTACCAGACAATCGAGTGAAAGAAGCCAAGTGCTTACTTAACTGCTGCTTCAAGAATCAACGTGCCATTTGCGAAGATGACGTCATAGCAAGGATTGTCAAACTTCAAAGCCGATTCTGGTTCTTCAAAGAACTGATTCGGACCCCTGGTACAGTTTGGAACGGGAATGTAAAAATGGTCCTCGGTGATCATAACGTAAGAAAGAAGTTTATGCCTCTAAGTTCTACATTCCCTTTAAAAAAATTACAAGTAATTTGAATATTTCATTATTATTCTAACTTGTTGTGATGAATACAGTATTGTCCAATAAAAAGTTATTGCAACGCTTTTGATGAGGAACCCTTACTCACAAAAATGGAAGTACTTTTTGAAGATGTGTATCCAACTAACCACAGTGGAAGCTCTATGATCGACGAATTCTCAACGCGCTAGTTTCGGAATCCGTCTCCGCAAGAGTACGGAGCCGGTTGTAGGGCGGCGAGTTCTTCCCGAGTTGTGTCTCTCGAGGATGGATGTTATCGGCTTGTCGGTATCTTAATTGCTCTTATCGTCGGTAGCGACTAACTATTCTAAACTAGGAAAGCAGTAGTTATTGTTTGGTTTCGGTTTTTATAACTAAGATTTATATGGAAATACAAGATTTAAAAACATTGAAAATGAAAAGGAAATTAAAGATTATTTAAAAACGATTAATCTAAACTAGTTAACTAAGAAAGCTTATAATTTAAATTAAGGAAAATGGAGGGAAAATTAAGGTCTAGCTTATTTGACAAAGTCAACATTAATTTAATAAAAATTAAAGCTTTAAAAAGGAAGATTATATAAAACTTCTAAAAACTAAGAAATTGATCTTAACAACATAAAAGCATAAGTTCAAAAGCTAGAAAGCTCAAAAGCTATAAAATAAGAGTTTTGATGATCAGTTGAACAACTAAACTATGATCAAACATCAACACACAATTGGATGAAATAACAGGGAAATAAAACTATATTAATGGAAACATATTACCAAGAGTATGATCCACAAAAGCTTGAAATGGAAAGCTTGAAAGTTTGACAATGGAAATCTGAAACTTAGCTTGAACAACTTAACTAATAAGATCTAACACTTAACTAAACTAAAGCTAATTAACTAACTACTTTCTAGGATTTTTCTTGATCAAAATGAAAAGGAAARGATTTGGTTATGGTTTGGAGGAGCTTYCTGGGAGGAAAAGTCCTCAGCTGCAAGTTGTGCCTGGTGAAAAGACGTTGCCTTGGTTTAAACATTCGCAGGGGCAAAATCGTCCAAAAATAGCAAAAATTCTGCTTTTCAGTCGATCGACTGTAAAGCAGTCGATCGACTGGCAGTCGATCGGTCAACTCTCCTGTCGATCGACTGCTCTTGTAACAACGGCCAAAAGCCCTGGAATTCAGTCGATCCTCGGAGTTCCAGTCGATCGACTGCAGTMGATTCGACCTCATCGGCAGTCGATCGACTGCAGTGTCCAAAATGCCAAAAGTCCCTGGAATCCAGTCGATTTTGGAGTTCCAGTCGATCGACTAGAAGGGCAGTCGATCGACTGAACTCCAGTCGGTCGACTGGATTGCTGCACCCGGCTCGACGCCGGTTTATCGAGCCTCGTCCGTTGYGCTCCCTTGCTTTGTCCGTTCATTCCCGAGTCGAGTATCAACAATCCCAAATGAGCGTGGGCCCCGCTTGGACATCCTACGGCCAATAGAAAAACGAAATAGTAAAAAACTACGAAAACTAATAATAAAACGTACAAAAATACGAAAACCTAGAAATAACGAAAAACGGCCAACTCGACTCCTAAAACACCTAAAAGCAAGCGAAACACACGCAACGTGATACAAAAATGATAGCAAAAATATGTACAAAAAGATTCAAATCACTCTACGAGTGGAAGTACTGTTGAACATTGCATGTTGTTTTACCGACACTGCTCTATCTGTTTGGATTGCATTAGTTGTTTCGTTGTGTAATGTTTTTATGTTGTAATACTGACACTACTATATTGCTGTGGGTTTGCATTTGTAGTTTCGTTGTGTAATATTTTTTTAGTGTGTTATTTTTTATCTCGCCCAAATCACCTCTGCTACTGGCTTGAAATATTGTAATTTTAATGTTTTTATTTATTAGTTGTTTGTTTGCTTTATATATTTGTCAAACGGTATTTTTAATTTTTTTTTAATTAATTTAATGGGCGGGACGCGCCTGTCAATGGCGTCCCGACCCAAAAGTTTAAATATTTTTGAATATGTAATAATATATCAATTTATAATTAAATATATATTATTTATTTAATAATACCCTCGTCGTCCTTAATAAAACAACTCGCCCCTTATTATTTATACTGCTCGACCCAAATAACACCTCTCGCCCCATATAATTTCTTCATCAAAAAAGGACAAATGTAAAAAATATACTGCTCAATCCAAACAAAACCAATCGCCCCTAAATTGTTTCATACTGATCGATCCAAAGATTAAACGGACTCGCCCCAAATCATTTCTATCCTCCTAAAAAATGTGCTCTTCGTTCTTAATAAACCCACTCGACCCTAATTATTTATACTGATCGACCCTAATAAGACCTCTCGCCCCAAATAATTTCTTCATCTAAAAGGATAAATGTAAAAAATGAACCGCTCGACCTTACCGAAAACCTCTCGCCCCAAATACTAAGCCCTCTCATCCCAAATCATTTCTATCCTCCCAAAAAAACGTTCAAACCCTATTTAAGTCCCAAAATTACAGAATGACCCATTTACCCCTGGTTTGGAAAACCTATCCTCTGCCCCATTCGTAATCGAGAAGCGCCGCTCTAAAACCAAACAACACAAAAAAACAAAAAATAAAAGAACAGAGGAACCCTACGCATCAAATTTCTCCCAAAAATCGGACGCTCACCTCTCAAAGTTGGGCAATAGGGAAATTTATGGTTAGTCTACACAGCGCTTTTGTGCTTACATCACTTTCCAAAATAAGAAAAATAATAATCAGGAACTTATTTAGATTTTTTTTGAAAAAAAAAGCTTCCGCCCTAACGCACGTTTGGTCATGGCTCCGCCATTGATAAGAACCACTGTTCCAATTTGTACTGTTGTTTAACGTAGTTGATTTTGTTGTTAATAGTGGTTTATATGGTTTAAGTTTGTACTGCTGTTTATTTGTTTTGTTAACTATACTACTCGTATCAACATTCTGCTATCTATTCATGAATGCTATTTACGTTGACTGTTATATAGACTATTGACTCTAAAATGCTGATTTCACTATGAATGCTACTTACGCCGACTGGTGGTATTTATATAGATGAGTGCTATTTATATAGACTATTGATTCTAAAACACTGATTTCACTATTTCACTATTTGATTTCTGTAACACTGATTTCACTATTTCACTATTTGATTTCTGTGAAATCCAAACTTGGATTGTGTATTGTTGCATTGCTTCCGATTAGGATACCTCGCACACGGAACTCTGTCCTCAATAACATGTAGCCAATTGGTTGGAGTAAGGAAGAATATGATTCTCTCATCTGACAATTGAAACATTTGGCCGATTTCTATGATGTGTCTGAAGCGAACACTTGGAATTTGTCCTTATTTTCCGTAGCATCAAAATTAAGCAAACAGTTCAAAAGAGAATTTTCATTTGCAAAGGTGAAACGACAAGTCCAACTCTACAAGGATCGGTTTGATGCATTTGTTGAATGGAAGAATTCACCTGGCGTCGAGTATAATGTCCAAACCAACAAGGTGAAGGTCGATGGTACCTATTGGGCTAAAGTTCGAAAGGTGGTTATTATTTTTTTTTGAACTAGTTTGAGTACCCAACCAACTCTTTTTTCTTTTGGTAAATATCATAGCATTTACGTATGTTCGCAGGAGACAAAGAGGCAACACTACTTCCGGACTTTTGGATTAGAGTACTATGAAGTGTCCTACAAGTTGTGGATAACAGAAAATACGGCGCCGGTAGATTTCTAATATGTGGATGGCTATGATCAATTCAAACCGATTGAAATTGAGATTTAGTACGAGGATGAGGAAACAATGGATGAGGAAACAGAGGAAGAGGAAGCACACGATGAGGATGGCGAATAGGAATGAGAGGTCAGGTGCGGGTCACGTGTGACCAGAATGGGGTCCTCTTTCTATTTCCTCCGTTATCTTTGTCTTTATATTTGTTTATTGTTATGTTAGAAATGTGGTGAATATTATGGAATGGACCATGCTGGTGAATGTATATTTTTAGAGGCGATCTCCTCATGTTTTTATGGTTAGTTTTGGTTTTGTGGAGATTCAATGCTGGTGGTGGAAGATGTGTTTGTATTTTGTTCTAGAAAATTAACTACTCGACTCAAACAACGCCACTCGCCCCTAACTATTTACATATGTCGACCCAAATACACACTCCCCTCGGCCCAATCATTTAAGGTGTCATCCCCTGAAAATATATTAAAACCGAAAATTAACTAATCGACTCAAAAAACGCCACTCGCCCCTAACTAATTACATATGTCGACCCAAATACTCACACCCCTCGGCCAAACATTTAAGGTGTCATCCCCTGAAAATATATTAGAATAGAAAATTAACTAATCGAATCAAAAAACGCCACTAGCCCCTAACTAATTACATACGGAGACCCAAATACTCACTCCCCCGACCCAAACATTTAAGGTGTCATCCCCTGAAAATATATTAAAATAGAAAATTAACTACTCGACTCAAACAACGCCACTTGCCCCTAACTATTTACATACGTCGACCCAAATACTCACTCCCCTCGCCCCAAACATTTAAGGTGTCATCCCCTAAAAATAAATTAAATAGAAAATAAAATACTCGACTCAAACAACGCCAGTCGCCCCTAACTATTTACATACGTTTACCCAAGTACTCACTCCCCTCGATCCAAATATTTAAGGTGTCATCCCCTGAAAATAAATCAAATAGAAAATAAACTACTCGACTGAAACAACGCCACTCGCCCCTAACTATTTACATACGTCGACCCAAATATCCACTCCCCTCGCCCCAAACATTTAAAGTGTCATCCCCTGAAAATAAGTTAAATAGAAAATAAATTATCATATTTATAATATTTTAATTTAATTTTAAATTATGCAGTATTTGAGTTTTTTATATTAACTTTGGATTTTAATATAATTTTTTTATTTTATATAATATTTGAATTTTTAATATTTATCATATTATTTATTTGTTTATTGGTATCATATTAGTGATAAACACGACCACACTTAACTTAAATTAATCTGTTTGTCCAACTTTAGCTGCAACACTGGCCATGTACAGTAACTATTACAGTAACTATTACAACTACAGTGACATTGACCACAACATTAACATTGAAATGTACAGCAACACTGGCCATGTACAGTAACTATGACAACTATAGTGATATTGACCTCAACAGTGAAATCAAAAATTCAAACCTAGCCTTACCTATTTGCATGCCTAAAAAGGAGCCAAGATGCTCCAAAATGGGCAAACTTTCTGGAATGGTGGTCTAGCCTCGCCTAGGATGGCCTATTCTCACGCCAATACCCTAGGCGCAAAAAAAGGCCTAATTTCACGCCTAGCAGCTCGCCCACGCACGCTTTTCGAGAAGCCGCTCGGCGCCTGCCGAGCAACAGGCACAACGCCCGCGCCTGCCTGCCAGCGCCCGTGCGCATAGCGCGCGCAACTCCCGCATGCCCCTGCCGACAGTGCCTGACCAGCTCCCGCATGCTCCCGCCTGTTTCCGCGCCTAAATGCCTGCCTAACTTTGCCTAAGCCACGCCCAGCGCCCAGCCTAGCCTGCCGACCACCTGCACCCAGCAGCGCCCAGGCTCGGCCATGGCCGAGCCACCTCGAGCCATGGTCGAGCCAAATTGAGCCAAATCGAGCCAAAATGTGCCAAAAGGCTAGCCAAGTGGCTAGGAAGGTCAACACGGGTCAGTTTTGGTCAAACCCGAGAATTTCAAGCCTTTTTGGCTAATTTGGCCCATTTAAACCCAATTGAACCTATTATAAATAGAACCTATTATAAATAGAATCTCAAGATTGTGCAAAGCAGCAATCGCTAGAAGTACCCGGATAGAGGTAATTCTCATCACAGGAGAGTATGTGTCAAAGAAATCATAACCCTCCTTCTAGAGATATCATTTCACAACCAAACGAGCTTTATACTTATCGATTGATCCACATCTCTGAACTTCCGTTTCAAAATCCATTTACTACCTAAAGGTTTACAACCTTCAGGTAAATTAGTCAGAATCCACGTATGGTTCTGCATGATCGAATCGAACTCGCTCTGTACAGCTTCCTTCCAAAATGAACTATCAGTCCGTGAGAAAGCTTCTTTCAGTGAATTTGGTTCTTCATCTAAGAGAAAAACCACATAGTCGGGACCGAAGTCCTTCGCAACTTTAGCTCGAGTGCTCCGTCTAGGAGTTAGAGCTTCAAGTTCCAAACCGGGTCGTTTACGAGACTTAGGTTCAACCCCCACAAGTTCGTGACTTGTAGTTCCTTCAGCATAACCAGTGTTTGGACTGGACGCAGCTTTATCCTTACAAGGATAGATTTCTTCAAAGAATATCGCATTCCTTGACTCAATGGTAGTTCCGACATTCATGTCCGGAACATCTGACCTATGAGTTATAAATCGATAGGCGCTACTATTCAGTGCATAACCAATAAAAATACAATAAACCATTTTGGGTCCGATTGTCACATGCTTTGGTAGAGGCACTTCTACCTTCATTAAACATCCCCACACTTTGAGGTATTTGTAAGAAGGTTTCCTTACTTTCCACAACTCATAGGGAGTTTCATCCCTTCCTTTAAGTGGAATATTATTGAGGATATAGTTAGCTGTTAAAACAGCTTCCCCCCACATGTTCTGAGATAACCCAGAACTAATCAACAACGCATTCATCATCTCTTTCAAAGTACGATTCTTGCGTTCTGCAACTCCGTTCGATTGAGGTGCATACGGAGCTGTAGTTTGATGAATTATGCCATTTTCGTTGCACGACTTCTCAAACGGAGCTACGTATTCCCCTCCTCTATCACTCCGGATAGATTTGATTTTACAGTTAAGTTGATTTTCGGCTTCATTTTTGAAGTTCTTGAAAGCTTCAATAGCCTCATCTTTACCTCTTAAAAGGTATAGGTAACAATACCTTGTGCAATCGTCAATAGAAGTAATGAAATACTTTTTACCACCTCTTGTTTGCACAAACTTCAAATCACATACGTCTGTGTGAACTAATTCTAGAGGTGTCGTGCTCCTTTCTACCGATTTAAACGGTAACTTTGTCATTTTTTCTTCTACACAAATTTCACACTTACTTTTATTAACAAGTTCATTTACCTTAAGTAAATTGAGATTTGACAAACGTTTTATTGCATTTAGATTAACGTGACCTAATCTACAATGCCATAAACTAGAGCACTCAGTCAAGTAAGAGGAATCAGAAGTAATTTTATTAATGATAGGTTTTGGGCGTATAGCCATTACACTGAGTTTGAACAGTCCATCTATAAGGTAACCCTTTCACAGAGGTGTTCCAAACTTTGACAAAACAAACTTATTATCCTCAAATACAAGTTTAAAACCAAGACTAACTAGTATTGAACAAGAGACTAAATTCTTCTGGATGTACGGAACGTGCAGCACCTCATTCAGAGTGATCTCCTTGCCAGAGGTCATTTTCAGAACAACTGAACCAACACCTTCAACTTGCGAAGACGCTTGGTTTCCCATGTTCAACTTCCTTCCCTCACAAGGATGGTATTTGGAGAACAAGCTCCGGTCTGCACACACATAGGCAGTTGCAGCAGTATCGATGAACCATTGACCACGGTTCTCGACCATGTTAGCTTCCTCAGTGATGACCGCAATGAGATCATCACTAGTTGCAGCAGTATCGATGAACCATTGACCACGGTTCTCGACCATGTTAGCTTCCTCAGTGATGATCGCAATGAGATCATCACTAGTCAGCTCTCTCTCGACTAGTTGGGCACTCGGCTTGGCCTTCTTCTGCTTTGGCTTGCGACAGTTCTTAGACATGTGTTCAGGATTGCCACAATTGTAGAATTTGTCGTCGAACTTCTTAGAAGAAGGAGCTTTAGGCTTAGTGTTTCCAGGACGCGGCCTCTTCTTCGAGTTGTCTCCACGTTCAAGTAAGTTCACCCGAGGTTCATCCGAACTTTTCGAATTCTTGTACTGAACTCGAACTTCGGACTCAATTCGTACCTTCCGAATAACATCTTCAAGAGACATCGCCTTTCGTTTGTACTTGAGGTACGTCTTGAAGTCTTTCCAGTTCGGTGGAAGCTTATCAATCATGGCAGCAGTCGTGAAAGCATCCGGAAGAACCATCCCCTCGGCGTGGACGTCATTCACCAGCATTTGGAACTTTTGAACTTTTTTCATAATCGGGCGAGAATCAACCATCTTGTAGTCCATGAAATTTGTGACTACAAATTTTCTAGTTCCAGCCTCGTCGGAACTGTATTTCTTCTCAAGTGACTCCCACATATCCTTGGAGGTCTTTGCGTCTAAGTACAAGTTACTCAAACTATCTTCTAGACTACTTAGGAGAAAGCCTTTGCACAGACAGTCGCCGTTGTGCCAATTATCGTAGGTGGCACGAACATTGAAATTGGTCTCGGACTCATCCGGAGTAGGTGGTTCGTCTTCCTTCACAAAGTTAGCGAAGCCAAGCATCGTAAGGTAGAACAGCATCTTTTGTTGCCACCTCTTGAAGCCTTCCCTATTGAATTTTGGAGGCTTCTCCGCGGCGGGCATGATCCGTGAGGAGTGCACCGGAGCGGTCATAGTTGGAACAAAGGTTCCCATCATACCCGTTGAATGGGTAACAGAAGAGTACGTCGGCGGAGCCGTTGCGAACATGCTTGGAACCGAGGTTCCCGTCATCCCAGTGGAATGGATTCCAGCCGAAGCTGACACATTTTAGACCGAAGTCCCCATCCCATAAGGGAATGAAACAGAAACCGAAGATGTGCTTGAGAACATGCTCGGAACTGTATTTCCCGTCATCCCATAAGGATGGTTCACAGCCGAAGATGATCCAGTTTGGACCGAAGTCCCCATCCCATATGGGAACGATCCCGAGTTCGGGTTGGTTGCCGAGATGTGCCTCGACAGTGTCTCCAGGAGGGTGTCGATGGTTCCTTGGTTGAAGAGGAAGTCAGCATGACTCATGGTCGTGTTTGGCGTAGAGGCGCCAATCGTCGTGGTGTTCGTGACTGCAGGGGTAGTGGTCGTCGTCGAAATGGTGGAGGTAATGGCAGGAGCGGTCGAACTGATCGGGGTGCTGGAGGTCGACATTCTTCTCCAGTTAGGGATATTATAAATTAAAATAATTAAAAATATTTCGTCTTGCGATTGTTGGAAATTACAAAAAAATCGAACACAAACGGGAATGTAACAAAATATCTCGTAAACTGGAAAAAAAGTAGAAAACAGAAACTATAAGTCGAATCGAGAAACAATCTCTGTCTCCAAAGATGAAACGGCTTCGTCTCTGGTATTACAGCACCGTAAATACCAGAGTTCCGGCGAACAGAATGAAAGTGGACTGAGCTACGAAGAAGGAAAACATAGAATGCAGAAAGATAATATGCAGTGTTATGTTCTTTGTTGTTTTTCAGGTGAATTTACGTGTGGGAATTATTAAGGAGTACTCAGCCTTATATAGCGGGAGGTAACAGTCTGCTTAATGACGTCCTGAAAGGCGTCATTAATTCATTCAAACATTCAGCTTCAGGCAGCATGAACCTGGACAGGTTCAGCGTGCACATGCAATGCATGTTTGAATTCGTTCGTTTGGAAACGTCTGAACGGTCAGGTGCCAGCCATTTCGTAACGGTCAGGAGGATTTCAAAAGCTTAACAGGTGCGTGAAGGTTCAAAAAAGTAAACCTAGGTTGAACCAGAACCAGAACCCCACACGGACCACCTCAATCGGACCATCTCATTCGGACCAATTGCCCAAGTCCCAGGGGCCAGGTCTAAGGTCCGGGTCCGAGATCGGGCTCGGGCTCAGGCTTGGATCTGCTCGGATCCTCCATCGGCTTCGCCGAAGGCGGACGGGCGAACCCAAGTCCAAGAGCCCGCACCCTCTGACCCACTTGATGTCCACTAATGAAATGAAATCATTATTAAACTCCCTTCCACATTGATTAACTTTCAATGTGGGATACCCAACAATGCATTTAAGCAACCGCTCAACTTCCAAGCATCATTTCTCACTCACCAATAATTGGATTTGAGAAACTCAAAAAGTTACGATTAACTACACGACACGTAGATCGAGCCTATACAATTCATTAACACGAATTTTTGCTGTACCATTAAATTGAATAAATACAATTTACAATAATAGAACGTTCTGTTATCCCAATTATCTTCAATTGGAACATCTGTAGGTATCGAATTATCGCTCTCACTGCGATTAATGATCTCTTCAACGAAGTAGTCATCATCTTCCCATAGCATCATATATTAACTTTTGCAATACCTCAGAATCGAAGTCAATATCATCATCTTCATTTCCCACTTTATGTTCATCACTCTCCGTGCAATCATCATCCTAATTTCATCACTTTCTTCATAGTTAACATATTTTACATCTCCCTCATCTTCATCGGACTCTTTGAGTACTCTGTCATAGTGAATTTCATGATTTTGGACACTTTATGCGAGGATTTCCCACACCAAATGATTCATAAGTCGCTTTACTCGAACCTGAGATATCCGACATAAGAGTTGGTAAAATATGTGCACGTTCAAAAGCACACCAGGTTTCACTCACTTGTTGTGTTGAATTGTAGTTGAACGGAAGTGGATTGACCACTCCCATTACATTGTCTTGGCCAAACGGAATTTGACTGCCCACAGTTCCACTCCTCGCTTGTGGAGAACTAGAGCTTCCACTGCCGGAAATTGTGCCGCAATCAAATGGTTGTTGTTTTGGTTCTACGGTGACATAAACTTACGAGTTTGAATCACGACACGTTGTATATCACGAATTGACAATATAACAATTTATTATCTTTAATCTCTTCAAACCAAAGTGGAAAGACTTTAGTCTTTTCCTGTTGAAAATGGGTAGAAAAGATATTTTATTCGCTTGCGGGTATAAAAGAGTTTTGCATTGATTGAACGGGGGAAAAGGACAAAGCCTCAATTCATAATTCTTTAGTTTTTTTACTACAGATGTCAAATCATGTATGAAAAGTATATAATATTATATTATTATATTACATTTAATTATAATTAAAGTGAGAAAGTCCACCCTTGCTCGAAAAGGGCTTATCCAACCTGGCCACCGGAAATCCAATCTGTGGTCATATCATGCTTCCCCTTCAAATCTGAATACCAAGGGAAATTCAATTCCCAAAACCCAGAAAATCTGGCTCAGTCAGAAGCATATTTTTCAGCAATTTGTAGCCTAAGTATCTTTATCGATCAAACTGCGAAAAGTAATAGAAGTCCCTAGTAAATGAAGCTAAGAAAACCAGCAACTAGTAGAAGTTTTTTCCTACTGCCCATTCTTGATCAATATTCCACTAGCACATAAAAGAAAGCTAATCTGATGCGCCCATCTTTATTTACAAGGCTATATCGTACAGAATAGGGTACCGATGTTATTTTCTGTCTACCTCACATGCAATTCATTCTAACCGTGATCACTTGATGTGCTGCTTCACATTCTTTCACAACTAGGAATTCTATAAAGTGGGCCTTGATTGCAGAGGTTCAAAAGTTTCCACACATTTCGGAGGGGTCTATAAAATGGTCCGCGCAAGATCGGATCTAAGAGGTCCTTGAGCTCTAAATTGCGGGATTTCTAGCCATGGATCGAGCGAGATTCTTGAGTTGGGCCTTAATGGAGATACCGGACGATCACTATGATTATGACTGCTTTGCCCAACTGAAGTGTAAGATGGATGTGGCGGAGAGAGGAAAAAGCTCCTGTATGCTGCTCCATCCTGTCGTAATGGGCTCGAGGATGGAGATACGGGCAATGATGTTATTGTTCTTGCATTATCCCTGCGACGTTAAGAAAGCAGCAGTTAGTTGCTGTTGTGCTTTAGCAATATGCAGATAAAATATATCTGCCGGATTTTGTATAGTTATCCAGCGTGATGGTACCTTGAGCTTATTAAGGTCCTTGGTATTGTCAACATTGAAGTATCATCTCTTTCGAAAGAACCGTTGCTCATTCTGCTGGAATGCATCTCCAATGCCGTCTGCAATGAATAACAATATGAAATGTTTAGGCAGACCGCACAAAACATCTGGATTGGCATATTTAGACATGATAACTGCTATCAGGTTGTCTTTCACAAGTCGCAGACATTTTTTTATACTTATTTATGTTTAGGGTTATATTTAAGTAATAGTGGGCTTTAGGCACATACGGGTTGTTAACCTTGTGTTCTTGTTCTATTTCTTTACTTAATAATAATTTATTTTCTTTTACGATTATCTTTTCTTCTTATTTTCTTTTATTTATCCGGAAGGTCGAACCAATTGATAGGGTCAAGGGTTTACGAAGATATAAATACAAGAATATATTAATTAAATAAAAGAAAAGAAACAACAGGCGAAGCCCGCCCCAAGTGCAACCACCAATTTTTCTCAGGAAGAGAAGTCCATTTCCAAGCTTAAAGCCACCAAAATACTTTGATCCCAAGATAACCATAATAACTGACAATGAACTACTTAAATAGATAAATAACCCTAATCGTATGGGCCTAAAGCCCACTATTACTGTAGTTAAATGCAAAACACTGGTATACACAAGGTTAAAAAAATAAAGTAGAACCAAGGAATTAAAATAGAACGTGTTCATTTACCAAACAGTCCCTCTATCACTTAAAAGCACTCCTAATGACAAAAGAATGAGTAACAATTATAATTACGAGTACAGAGAACTTGCACTATTTAACTTTCCGTATATTAGAGCCGTTGGAGATTAATAGGACTCGAGAAGTTTACAGAAACATTACCGGAGTGCGGCTACCATCAAAGGCACGAGGAAATGCTTCTCTAGTGATATTAACATTAGTCGCTCGTGCTGTCGTTTGGTTTCTAACAAAAGGATGCCCGAGTAGTTGAGATGCAGTGGGCCTTGAAGATGGTTCCCTCTGCAAACATAGCCTTATAAAATTTTTAGCATCTGCAGACAGGTGCTCAGGAATTTCTGGAGTATCTCTACTGTTCCCAATTTTAAATATAGCAGCAACCTGGTAAATAAAACGAACCCAAAAAATTTCAATATCTGAAAATGATAAGAATCATCAAATTGACATCAACTATGTAAATAATTAAAATGCCTAACCCCTTCATATTGGCTCCAAGGTGGTTTAGAAGTTGCCATTTCAAGAATTGTGCATCCTAAGCTCCAGATATCAACCGGAAGGCTGTAACCATTTGTATTCATAACAACCTGCCGGACAAATAACATACAGATAAGTAAAGATAATACAGAAAAACTCTCTTAAACATATATCTTCAAGTCGAAAGTGACAGGGACCTCAGGTGCCATCCAGTAAGGGCTTCCTTTGAAGGATAACATTGAAGAACAGGAAGTTATCTGTCAAATGAAAAGCGTTACATTAGAGTCGGTATCTTGGATCAAAATGAATATTAAGGAAATATAAAACAAATGATTTCATGCTTCTGCAGTGT
>BMAC01000295.1:178355-216116 GCA_014905375.1 Phtheirospermum japonicum | reverse complement strand
TGGTGGGTTCCGATCAGGCGTACGTGTTTACGGGTTAGAGGTAGTGGTTGGTGGTGGATTGGACGGTTTGGTTTCGGGCCTGGAATCGTCGGGAGTTCGTTTGGTATTGGCGATTTGTGATATTGCCGTGGCGGTGTTGATCGTGGGGATGGCAACGATGGAGATTGGGGCTGTGGAGTTGGTTTGTGATTTATGGCCGAGATGATTAGAAATCGGCAGCCGATCCAGTTATGATGGTTGCCGGAAATCAGGATTACAAGGTTTTTGTTTGTGTTCTTTGAAAAAGAATTAGAAAAAAAACAAGATGGAGATTACCTTGCGGCCGTATGCAGGAATCTGTGAAAAAAAAATTGAAAAGGCTTGGATTTGCTTATAAACCAAGCTTAGGATTTAATTATGGAAGGTTAGGGCTGAGGCTTAGTAGACTCGGGCCGGTCGTTAGGCTCGTTTTTTTAAAGTTCGAAGAGAAAACGATACACTAAACGACTTAAGTTTTGAAACCAAATAAATCCGTTGTCAACCAATAGTATTTTATAATAATAAAAATAATAAAAATAATAATAATAATAATAATAATAATAATAATAATAATAATAATAATAATAATAATAATAATAATAATAATAAAAATAAAATGGACTGGAATGTATTTTTATAAAATGTTTCAGGGGCTGGATCGAGGTTTTTAATAAATCGGAGGGCTGTATTTAGGCTTAATGGTAAAATCGGGGGTCCAATTGAAAGGTGGCTAAAGGTCTGGGGGTCAATCTAGGAATATGGGAAAGTGGGCTGGGTATAAAAGGACACAACCCATCCCTTGAGCTCTTCAGACCCGTCCCTTTCCTCTTTCTTTCTTTCTCCCAAATTCAGAAAACGGACGGCGACAATAATTTGGCAATCGGAGGCGATGGGACGGCGCAGCACCGGCGGGGAAAACGTTCGGGTAGTGGCATTCAGGAGGTGACCTCTCTCTCTCTCTCTCTAGGTCCAGGCGGTTTTCTTCCCCAAATCTGGGAACCGGTGAATCGGGAAACGGCCGGCCAATTTCCTTCCTTTCCCGATCGTCATCGGCGGCCGAAAGGACTGATCGGCTGCGTCCTCTGGTGACAGCGCCTCGCAGCGGGCAGGTCCGAATGGTAGGCCCTCTCCGTCCTTTTTGAAAACTGACGGCGGTCGTGGAACTTGGCGGCTACGGGCGAGGGCAGGCGACTGGTGGTGGTTGGTGGTGGGTTCCGATCAGGCGTACGTGTTTACGGGTTAGAGGTAGTGGTTGGTGGGTGGAATTGGACGGTTTGGTTTCGGGCCTGGAATCGTCGGGAGTTCGTTTGGTGTTGGCGATTTGTGATATTGCCGTGGCGGTGTTGATCGTGGGGATGGCGACGATGGAGATTGGGGCTGTGGAGTTGGTTTGTGATTTATGGCCGAGATGATTAGAAATCGGCAGCCGATCCAGTTATGATGGTTGCCGGAAATCAGGATTACAAGGTTTTTGTTTGTGTTCTTTGAAAAAGAATTAGAAAAAAAAACAAGATGGAGATTACCTTGCGGCCGTATGCAGGAATCTGTGAAAAAAAATTGAAAAGGCTTGGATTTGCTTATAAACCAAGCTTAGGATTTAATTATGGAAGGTTAGGGCTGAGGCTTAGTAGACTCGGGCCGGTCGTTGGGCTCGTTTTTTAAAGTTCGAAGAGAAAACGATCCACTAAACGACTTAAGTTTTGAAACCAAATAAATCCGTTGTCAACCAATAGTATTTTATAATTATTAAAATAATTATAATATATATAAAAATTATAATAATTTTAGAAATTGAAATTATTTCATAGAAGACTCAATAGTAATTTAAATAAATAATTAAATTACTAAATAATTATAATAATTTCTTAGAAATTGATAATATAATTTTATTTCAAAACGAACTATAAATTCGTTTAAATAGAATTCTGAGATTATTTAAAACTAAAATAGGAATTCATTTATGGCAACGAGCTCGGGACTAGAATTATATTTTTAATGCATGATGATAAATAAATAATTAAATAAATATGCATTGGATGTATGGATGTTACAATTTATCTATCTATCTATCTATCTATCTATCTATCTATCTATCTATATATATATATATATATATATATATATATATATATATATATATATATATATATATATATATATATATATATAATATATATATATATATATATGTGTGTGTGTGTGTGTGTGTGTGGTGTGTGTGTGTGTAGGGGTGGGTTCAAATGAGAACTATGTCATTATATGCGAACCTGCGAACTAGTGCTTTTATTATATACCAGCAGTGCTTTTATTATACAATCACAGTGCTTTATTAATATTTTAGTTATATACACCAGTAATACTTTTATTATATAATTCTAATGCTTTTAATTAAATAAGGAAATACACAAAAAATATGATCCATCCATTTAATTAAATCTAAGGCCTATAATTGACCCTAAGTTCACATATATGAACATGGTTCTCATTTGAACCTAATCTTTTGTGTGTGTGTGTGTGTGTGTGTGTGTGTATGATTAGGATCATTGGGAACCAAATACCTAGGTGGGAACTTTAGAAACAGCTATATTACATTATATGTGATGCTAATTTAAATAATGCAAATTGATATTTATATTTTCACATTGCTATTTTTATGTTCTCTTGATTTTTACTATTATCCTATTAGCATGTACATGATTCATAAATAACATCACATCCTATATAATATAGCAGGTTTCTAGTTCCCACACAGGGATTGGTTCCCACATGAACCCATCCCTATATATATATATAAATGATATGTGCATGATTTGTGTGATATATACATGATCTAATGTGATAATATATCAAATTATGAATATATTAGTCTTTTGTTTTCTGGGATTAAAAATAAAATTTTATGAAAATTTTGATGATATGTTCATGGTCCATGTGATGATATGTGCAGAATATGAGGGATGATATATGAATATGTTGTTATTTTTCTTTTCTTACTAGGACTGATAATGAATATATATTTATAATTTGTGATGATATATGCATGATTTGTGTGATGATATATTCATGATCTATGTGATGATTTATGAAGTTCTTCTTCTTCTTCTTCTTCTTCTTGTTCTTCTTCTGGGATTACAAATGATTTTTTATGAAGTTTTTCATGATGATATGTTCATGGTTTGTCCATGGTTTGTAAAATGATATGTGCAAAGTCTGTGTGATGATATATGAATATGTCATTCTTTATATTTTACTAGGACTGATGATGAATATATATTTGTAATTTGTGATATTATTAATGTAATATATTTTTTTTTTGGAATTACAAATGAATTTTTATGAAGCTGTTGATGATGATATGTGCATGGTTTGTGTGATGATATGTTACTAGTTCGTGTGATGGTATGTGCATAGTTTGTGTGATGATATGTTCAGTATCTGTGTAATGATATATGAATATGTTTATAGATGAATTTTTATAGGATTTCTTCTTTCTTTTATAGGATTATAGATTATATTTTATGTTTGTTGTGATGATATATGTATATTCAGGAGCTCTCCTCTTGTTATCTCCATATTTTATTTAAAAATAGAACTGTTCAATGGGTTTGGAACGTTTTAAGAAGTCACGAATCCTATATACTCTCAGAAAGTCAGTGGGTTATCCAAATAATCATCGACGTTTGATGCATCAAGCTAAATATTGATAACTAGTTTGAAAACCCGCGTTTACGCGGGCATACCGAGAAAAAACATACTTTTACGGAGAATAATTGGGTAAATTAAAATAATGTCAATAATACAATTTATTGAAAGCGTTCACTTGAGATTCTGAAAAACCTCCTTGTAGACAACATTTGCAAATAGATAACTGCAAATATACTGCAATAATAACTTTTATCGACAATGATAAATAGAACAATTGAAATATCAATTAAAGGATGATTTTCTTAAAATCCGAGGGTCAACAAATAAATTTGACATTATTCCTTATTAAAGTAGTTCACTAATACATACGAACTTTTATTCCATATTATAACAGTGCAACATTCACAATATAGCAACTTTGAAGTAGATGGTTGTTGAAAAATCAGGAGGATAAATAAGTTCGAAAGCACAACGACTTCCGACTCTCAAATTGGTACGCTTTAGAAAATCGCCTAAACCACATAGCATTGGTACCGAAGAATTATCCTTTTGTAATTCTACAGTCCAGTCGGTCAAAAAATGATTGAGTGTTGCTGTTGTCTCTTTCACCATTTTTGTCTCATGAACGTGTTCCATCCAAAAATCCATAGGAACAGGCTGGGAAAAAAATTAAAAAAATCAAAAATGATAAGGATGTTGTATTGATTGTAATTTTAACCAATATAAAATAAATTTAGTTATTCAAAAAAATAAGAGCACTTACCAAAAAGCATTTTGCAACATGAGTATTTCCAATAGACATTTGAAATGATTGAAATGAAATGTTCCCATAATCCAAATATAATTCATCGAACGTGGAAATATTTTTGAATTGTTTTTTCAATGCCCGATTTCAAAAAAACTACTACATCGAATATCAATCCACCGCGGTAGGTAAGGACCATTTGGTCACCGAGTTCAATATTATTATCTCGTGTAAATAGATCCAAAGTGAAGGTGAATTCGACTTTATCATCAATCATGCTCATTTCAGCTGGCCATGAATCTCCACGCCAATTTCTTAGATCGAAGTACACAGGGAGTGCATCTTCCTAAAATTTAGAGAAAGTATCTGGAATAGTCTGTATAAGAATATCAAAATTAATTGGTAATTGGTTATATGCATATATATAAATTGGATTGAAATAATATCTGAATATTATTTCCAACATTTTTTATATATCAATAAAAAAAACAGATGATAGTCAAAAAATACTAACTAGTCTATTGGAGGTTGAGTATTTCTGGATAAATAATTTATTTCGTGGGCAGGAAAACTTCTGATAATATATATGACGATAAAAGAGAATTATTAAACCAATTTGAATTTTTTTTTATAATTTTGGAAATAGAGTTTCATATGTAGTGGAATAAATATAACTGAATCTTTGTTTGCAAACATGATGTACTTTAACAAAATAGTGTAAAAGAATAAAAAAAACATACCAAACTGTGTTCAACAGCATATTCAACACAAATGCTTTGATTTATTGTAGAGTGGGGATGAGTTTTTGGATCCATTGTTTACGAATTATTACGTGTAATTGCAAAAAGAAATGATATATATTTGCTTGTACGAAGAAAGTGATTATACGTAATATATAGAGATGAAAATAAATTTTTGTCATCAGCATAAATGGAAATGATACAGAGAAAATCAAAGCTGTAATGGGTAAATCAAATATAATTTAATAGTAGATTAGGGACAAATTCATTAGTACAGAGATTTCTCATCAATTAGGAATGTTATGACGCTCATATTAAGGAAAATACAAATATGAATCTGTAATAATAGGGATTTGATTAGACAGTAATAATATTTATAGTGTTTAATAGAAGTATTATAATTTGGAAGAGAAATTTAATTTCTATGGAATGTATCATATTTATTTTTGATACGTTATCTGTCATACTAAGGAATTGAAAACCTAAAATCAAATTTGATTGATAACGATCAAGCAAAATAACCGCTCAATTGTAGATATTAATACATAGTTAATCAATTTATTATTGATATCGGTACAAATATATTACCAAAATTAATGTCCCATGATGTTGGAAACTCTGACTTGTGGGTATCGGTACAAATATATTACCAATATTAATTTTTATAGGATTTCTTCTTTCTTTTATAGGATTATAGATTATATTTTATGTTTGCTGTGATGATATATGCATATTTAGGAGCTCTCCTCTTGTTATCTCCATATTTTATTTAAAAATAGAACTGTTCAATGGGTTTGAAACGTTTTAAGAAGGCACGAATCCTATACACTCTCAGAAAGTCAGTGGGTTGTCCAAATAATCATCGACGCTTGATGCATCAAGCTAAATATTGATAATAAGAGGAGAGCCCTACGAGAACCAAAAAAAAAGTATTTTTTCTCAACAATGCCTCATGTAAGTACTCGATAAACTTATATATCGTCAAACATTATAGACAAAGTTTAGACTTATCAACTATTAATTATGCAGGATAAGATGGAAATTGATTTAAAATATAATGAGGATGAGAGCAAGAAATTTAGGAAAATCACAATTTATGTCCTGTAAGTTTGACCACTTTTAATTTTTGTCCTCTTAATATAGGTGGTTCAAAAATTATCCTGTATCTTAAACAATCTTCGCGTTTTATGTCCCCAACCTGTCAGAAAATCTTAAATCCGCCGGAAATGCGCACGTGGCCCTCACGTGACACCATTTCTGGGCCATTTGCGCTGATTTGGCGTGTTATTTCCACATGGCGCCATGCCATCAAAAAGTAAAAATAAAAAATGAATGCCACCTAATCTAATGCCACGCTGGACAAAATAATGAAGGGGTTAGGATATAACAATACATCTGGACTCCCCCGATTAACCATTTCAACAAAAAGGGGGAAAATCCATAGGGGAAGAACCTTAATTTTTCATATCTCCAATTTCTTGAAACTGGCTCATAATGTGGAATCTTTGCATACCAATGAGTATATGGAATGTTATTGCGGAAAAGCTACTGTTATTCACATGTCTAAGACCTCTGCGAATACGGGTAGTACGAGTATTTCTTCAATTTTACTTCCTCATGTTAGATTCTCAAAATTTAAATTTTTTTGTGGTCTCAGAAAGGAGGATGTAACTTCTTATCTTGGGTTGATGATCCAGTAGCCGAAGTCACTAGGGATATTATCCCTGGACTAACAAGAAAGTCCAATGCACTAGAAGAGGAGAACATAAAACTGAAAGAGGAAAAGAAGAAGCTGAAAAAGGAGAATGAGAAGCTACATGATGAGAATAAAAAATTAAAAGTTGATTACAAGACATTGCAAACTTATAACAGTAGACGACTATTAAAAATCTATATTTTGATCACGATTGTCAGCTTCTTATGGTGGTTTTACTCAAAAAGTAATGGAGGTGAAGAAGGTGAAACGAATGGTTCATTCAAGATGATAAACTGATAGTTTCAGCTTGTAATATTTTGTGTTGTATGTGTTATGTATGGTGGTGTTTTTTTATAATATGTTGTGTTGGATGATGCTATGTATGTTGGAGTTTCTTTGTAATATGTTGTGTTGGACGATGCTATGTATGTTGGTATTTCTTTGTAATAAGTTGTATTGGATGATGCTATGTATATTTCTTTGTAATAAGCTGTGTTGGATGATGCTATCAATGTTGGTGTTATTTATAATATGTTTTGTTGGATTGTGCTGTGTAATATGTTCTGTTGGATTTGCTATTTATGGTGGTTTTATTTGCTATATGTTTCGTTATGTAAATATTAAAACTTTAAAGGGGCTGTTTTGTGAGTATTAAAACTTAGAAGGGGTTTATTGTAATATTTTTACTGGATTTTTGTCGATCTTCTTGTAACTAAGGCAAACCTCATGGGTGGTATTTTTAATTAACCTTTGCAGTATGTCTTATACAGATTCACAGTAAGTTCAAAAAAAAAAGTGTACAGAACATGAGGGAATTACCACCACCTATATGGTCAATTGTAGAATTGTTCAAAAACAACTTCATCATCAAAAGGGAATTACCAAAAGTGGGGTGTTCAATATCATTAATCCAAATCTATTTAAACAACTCCATCATCAAAAGGAAATTACCAAAAGTGCGGTGTTCAATATCATTTATCCAATATCTATTTAAACAACCCCATCATCAAAAGGGAATTACCAAAAGAAAAGTATTCCATAATTACATAACATGAGCTTAAACAAATAAACTCATAGCCTAACAAAATCTACTTATTCGTTCCAAGTTTTTTCCTTCTTGATCTTCTGGACTCTGGTGTACTGAAGTTGAGGTTGATTGTGTTTGAAGGTTGTTGAGAACTCCCCATTAAAAGTTGTTCATATGGCTTGGGACCTACTGTCATTAGCACTTGTTAAGGAGGCATTGGAACTTTTTGGGTCACTTGAATTGCAATCACATCATCATCACATGGTGCCGCATTTGTTGGGCATGGGGGTTGCATTACACCTGTCACCTACAAGTTAAACACAATGTCAAAATCCTTGGAGAGTTAGAGAAAATTTGACAAGTACTAAAATTCATTGAAGAAAGTTGGTTTACCTCTGGATTGTTGCTAGAAGACTGGGATGGAGTGTTTTTCACTTTATTTTTTTTTAGAATCAAACAAAGCCTCTTTCTTCCTTTTAACCTACCAAAATGATAGAATTTTGGTTATTTATGTAGATAGAACATGCAATCAAATGCGTAGTAATCTAGTCACTTACTATGTTTTTTTTTTCCTTTAGGCAGTGCATCTTCATCTTCATTACCACAAGCCTCAACTTTCTTGCTTTGACATGACCTTGCATTGTGGCCCTCTGTGCCACAGACACCACACTTAACTGTTTTTTGTTGCCTTTTCAGTTTAGTTGAGGGCTTTTTTTGCCTTTTCTCCTTTTTGTGTGCTACTTCATAAGCCTCCCTTCTTCTTGTCTTTTTGGGCCTGCCAATACCTCTCCCAAAATTTGGAGTCAGTGGTGGAATGAAATTGGTTTGGTTCCACAACATTTGACCACTTATACCTAGTATGGCAGGTTTATAGATCTTTTTGTACAACTCAACACTATAACATGGGTGGACAAAATCAGTAGGATTACACCTTTGGTCAACAATAGCACTACAAGCATGTTTGCAAGGGATTCCACTCAAACCCCACAACCTACAGCCGCATTCCCATTTTCCCAAGTCAACTGTAAACTGACCCCCATCATAACAATCAACTTGATAATGCTTATCATAAAATTTTATGGCTATGCAGTCAGCCACTTTTGAAATATGTTGCTGGAGTATTTTGCTGATCTTAGGACATAATGGTCCTTTCCATTTCATCTCTTCCCTATCCCTGTTTGTTTTTAACCTCTTCACAAGGTACATTCTTAACCATTCAAGCATTGTTAGGATAGGCTTTTCTATGGCTTCCAAAATACAGCTATTAAAACTCTCACACAAATTATTTAACAACATGCCACAAGTTGGTTTCTCATTAAATTGTGACTTAGACCAGTGCATTGGATTCTTATCATTAAACCAATCAATAACATGTTCATTCAAGTCCCTAATTTGTTTTATTCTATAAAGTCCCTAATTTGTTTTATTCTATAATTAAACTCACCAACTGTGGTTGCTTGAGCTGTAGCCCATAAGGCATTTTTAAAGGCTACCCCCTAAAACCAGCAGCTTTAAAGTTGTTATAGAGGTGTCTCACACAAAATCTATGGCTGGAACCTGAAAAAACACTCTCAATGGCCTGCACCAACCCTTTCTGCTTATTACTGATAAATGTGAAGGCAGTGTCATCTTCAATATTTAGATCCCTTTTTAAGCACAATAGAAACCACTCCTATGTCTTCCTTGTTTCTATACCAACCACACAATAAGCTATGGGGTAAAGATTGTTGTTGGGATCCACACCCACTACAGTTAATAGTACACCCCAATGAGGCCCCTTCAGATAAAAGCCATATACCCCAATTATTGTTCTACAACCACTTCTGAATCCTTCCTTTGAAGCAGCAAAGCACACGTAAAATGCCCTAAACCTAGTTAACCCATCATCTGAATCAGTATCAATAACAACTGTGGAACCAGGATTTGTTTGTCTAAGTTGTTCTGCATAGTCCCACAACTTTTCATACTGTGAATCAGGGTTACCTTGCAATGTTTCAATGGCAAGTTTTTTGGCTTTGTAGGCCTAATCCTTACTCATACTCACTTTCATATCATGTATCACATCATACCTAAAACCCTTGCCTTTTCTATCTGGATCAGACTGGAACATGTGCAGGTACTTCTCACTGATCCACTTGGGTTTTACATTACTAACATACAAAGTCTCAGGACAAGAGTGCTTTGGATTATATTGTGTGATTTTAAATGCACATTGATCATGAATTTTTAAAGCATTCATTTTCCACCCACATTTTCACCCTCACCATTTTCACCCTCACACCTAACATAAACTCTGATGTTATCAATCTTAGTGAGCTTAACAAATCTTTTGGTATTAACTGCATGAGACTGAACATCCTTCTTAAATTCTTGCCTAGTTCCAAACACCATTCATAGAGAAAATGTGGGATCAAATATATTGGCAGGATTGAACACAACTTCCCTACCCCTTGTACCCTCCCCATCAGAAATATGTTCATCAAAATATATCCCTGTTTGAACCACATCTTCCTCCCCACTATCTGAATCCTCATCACTTTCAGTATCATTAACTATTTGATCACAATTCTCTTCTAACGTTGCATCATCATCTTCATCACTACTGGCATTTTCCATCTCATAGTCACTATCCAACAACCTATCTGAATCAGTATCCCCAACCCCTGCATCTATGTCATCAGCTCCTACATGAGTCTCATTAATATCCTCCGACCCCTGATCCAAACTCTTGGCCCCCAACCTCTGATCCAAACCCTTAGGCCCCAACCCCTGATCTAAATCCTGAGGTGTCAACCCTTGGTCCCTAATGGCCTATACATCAAACCAACCAACCTCATCATACTTGGTAGAATAAACAAATGGGTGTTCATTTTATATATATACTTCTAATTCCCTAGCAAACTTATGAGTTTCAAGCGCGGATGATTATCATAAGAGATCTATTGGTGAATCATTCTGTAGTTCATAGTTGAATTCGTGAATTAATTAAACAACTCTTGCGAAGAGGTTGACACCCTCGTAGCAAGATTAGGTTCAAGTTTTGGCTTATTTAAATCATTCCTTTAGTTCGAATGATTGTTAATTAAGTTTGAGAACCAGTTACACAATTCTTGTGAAGAGATTGACAAACTCGAAGCAAGAATAATCTCAAATCAAGTTTTCTAAAATTATGTTTTTCAAAGTTTTCAAAATGAAAACCCCTTTGATCGTGTGTTTAGAATTAGAACTTGTGTTTTTATTATAATAAACATCGTTGACTCCGTATTTTCACTCCTCGAGAGAATCGACCTGGTTTAACTTGCTGGTCTACAAGTGACCCCGTCTTCTTGCAGGAGAACTAACTTGTTTTCAAACATAGACGCGCATGGTTTGACTTGGATTTAATTCTTAAACACAAAATTTCTATTCAAAATTTAGCGCCGTTGCCGGGGAGTGGAAAAGGTGTTAACGAAGTTTATTCATGTTAAATTTTATGTTTGTTACATTCATTTTTGTTTTTAGTTTACTACTCGATGCGTTTATGTTATTTGTTGTTGATGCAAGGTCGTAGAGGCCTAAGAGGTGAACTTACGCCCTATATAGATAGCATCGAACGAGTAGGAAGACCAAGGCGACTTTTTCCTTTCCCCGACGAGAATCAATTTGAAGCAAGTCAAGCCATCATGTTGAATAATCCACCTAATGGCGGCTGAGGAAACGGAGGGAGAGGAGGAAGAACAAATGGTCGAGGGAGAGGGCAAGACAATCTCACCCTTCCCCACGATAAACCATATGGAATGCCACCCGAAGATGACATGAAAAATCAAAATCAAAATCCACAAAATGATATCCAAGATGAAGATGCACGAATATTTGCTCAAATAGAAAATCAAGAGCATAATCGTGATGAAGAACCAAGAGTACACGAAGTCCTCGAACATGTTAATTCTTCGGTGCACAATGGGGTACCATAACCCCATGATGATCGCCGAGTTATGTGGTCCGAACAACCAGTCGATCGAACGCCACAACATTTCCAAAATCGAGAGGAAGCCCGAGCCTTCAACGCCTAGGCAAATTAGAGATTCGAAGATAATCATGTTGGAAATGGCGGGCCCCAGCCAACCAACAAAATCATTTTGAATTCGAGAACCGAACACGAGGATAGAATCATTTCAGAAATGGAAGAAACGAACAACTGTACCGTGTTTGGAAAGATGCGAGTACGACCAACCTTATGAAAATGAGCAACACAATTTGAACGAAGGTTATGGTGGAGGAAGAAACTTTGGTGGACGATTAAATCTCGGTGGGGGTCGAGGACCTCGATTTCCAAATGAATGCTGACAAGGAGATCTCATATATCCGACTATTAAACCATACAGCTCAGCTATAGTCTTAGGCCCCGTGGCCCGAGACTATGAATTGAAGTCTAACGTCGTTAACTAATTGTCGACCTTCTATGGCATGCCGAATGAGGACCCGCTTAATTTTATTCGAGAGTTTTACGCAGCGGTGTCCGAAATTCCTGCATTTGGTTAAACGAGGATCAGCTCAGGATGAGGTGTTTTCCAAGTAGCTTGAAGGACAAAGCCAAACACTGGATTCTGTCATTGCAACCCAACTCCCTAACTAATTGGAACATGTTATTCATGAAGTTCGTGAGCCGATTTTATTCAGTGCATACGACGTCCAAACTAAGGAGGGAAATAACCAATTTCGAGCAAACGGATAGTGAATCATTCCACAAAGCGTGGGAATGATACAAAGGACTTCTACAAGCATGCCCGCATCACAATAACAGCCCCAAAATGGTCAAAAACTATTTCCATGAAGGATTGTTGCCAAAATTTAATCAAAAAGCTGAGAATAAAGCTGACGATTTTGGAGACTTAACCGCAACGGAGGCATGGGATTTGTTCAAAATTTTGGGTGAAAAATCAAGGCAAACGAGCTCCATACCAAGGAAAATTAGAGTGAACGAAGTATCGGCATCCAAAGAGGAGAGTAGCAAACTTGAGGAGCTCACGAAACAAGTTTCACTATTGGAAGGAGTGATGACGCGTGAGAAGGAAATGAAGCAACCATCACACAAAACATGTGGGACTTGTGGAGCATTTGGACATGGAGCCAATGCGTGTGATGTGACGTTCGATGAAAACGAGGACGAAGAAGTGAACACCGTACAAGAGCTCCAACCCAACAACATATTTGGTTAAAAGTTCACTAAAACTTACAACTCGTACAATCCAATTATCCAAGACCATCCAAACCTCAGGTACGGAACGGGGAGTCCCAATTATGTACCGGTGCCTGAACAAACGGACCCTTAATACCTGGCACCACCACCCCCGAACAAAATTCAAGGTGGACCGAGCAATTACAATTCCTATCAGAACAAGGGCCAAGGCAATTATCAACAACGTTTTCCGCAAAGGCAAAGTCAACCAGGCCAACAATAACAACAAGATCGACTACCTCAAGATTCTGACGAAGAGTTACGACTTTGGAGGCAAAGGCAAGAGATTGAAATGTTACGCAATCGAGAAGAGACTTTTCGAACCATCGAGGAAAATAATCGAATGAAGAAGAAAATGGACAAGTTGGAGATGATGATAGGACAACTTTCCATGTCTGTAGCGAAACTCGGAGCCAATCCAACAAAGATTCCCAGTTAACACGAGAAATCAATGGCCATACATGTGCTACGGGGAGGCAAGAAAGTCGATAACAGAATCGGAGTGACGGAAGGGGAGGATCATGATAACGAACGCATTTTGAAGGGAAAATCAGCCAAGGAAACTGATTGGACAGGGAAAAATCCAATTAGATAGGAGTACAGAAAGATTTGTTCGATCGGAAAGGGCAAAATTCCGATCAGGCTGGAGGACATGAAGATTTGTCCGATCAGAAAGGGCAAAAACCCGATCGGACAGGAGTACAGAAAGATTTGTCCGATCGGACAGGGCAAAATTTCGATCGGACCGAAGGACATGAAGATTTGTCCGATCGAACAGGGCATATTTCCGATTGGACTAGAGGACAGAAGGAGAAGTCCGATCGGACTAGTGAAGGTATCCGGTCGGATATTATTTCTACACAGGAGAATTTGAGCATTCTCAAGCAGCAATAAGTCATCCGAGACTCTGTACCATTTACAAACCAACTCAAGCCAGCGAAAGAGAGCAAGAAATTCATGGAGCTCTACAACATGTTAAAGAACGTGAACGTAAACTTACCACTGTTTGACGTGATCAAGGCGATGCCGGGATATGTGAAATTTTTCAAAGAGCTAGCATCAAAGGAGAGAAAGCTCGACGCAAACGAGATAATAGGTTGTCAGAAGAAGTGAGTGCAGTCTTCCATCAACCACTACCACCGAAAGTAAGTGATCCCAAGAGTTTTTGCATCACGATAACTCTTGGGGATGGACAAAAGGCTCGTGGAATGCTTAATTTAGGGATAGGGATCAACTTGTGCCCTACGCCCTTTACAAACAGTCTAACCTTGGAGAGATGAGATCGATGAGCTTAAGACTTCAGTTAGCCGACCGCTTAGTGCGATATCCTCTAGGAGTAGTCGAAGACGTTTTGGTAGAAGTTGGATCCTTAGTAATTCCCGTGGACTTCGTGATATTAGACGTCGGAGAAGTTGAAAGATCAAGCAAGGAGCACACCATTCTTTTTTGTAGACCATTCATGGCAACGTCACACACCTTGATCGACGTAGGCCGAGGAAAAATGAAACTTTCAGTGTTTGACGAATCAGTCACGTTTTCGCTTAAAAACATTCAAAGCGTTCCTTCACATTTGATAGAACCCGACTGTTCTTATCTTGATTCAGTGGACCAATGCGTGAAAGAATTATTCGGCATCGTACCTTTCGAGAAATGGAACATCGAGGACGACGATTTTGATACGGAGGGGGTGGTCGACCTATTTGAGATTGAAAAAGAGCATGTGAGTAGGGATGGCAACAGGCTGGGTCGGGCTGGGTACTAGAGGACCCGGACCCGCCCCGTCCACTTCACGGGCCAAGCCGGGTCGCCCCGCCACGGGTCGCGGGTCGGGTCGGCCCGGTATAATTATATTTTTTTATTTTTATTAAATTTGAAATTATTTTAATATAGAATAATACATATATTACTATAAAAATTAAATATAAAATAAAATTTTAATTAAAAATAATAATATATGTAAGAAAATATAATAATTATACATTTATAAGATTAATTATAAGTTTTTTTTTATCTTTTATTTTGCTTATTAATAAATATTATTCAAAAAAAAATATCATTATAAATATATACGTATTAAATATAATATTAAATGTAAAAGAATTTAATTAATTATATGAAATAAATACTTAAAACATATATAAAATATATTTAAAAATAAAAAATATTCGGCGGGTCGGGTCGGGCCGGGTACCTGCGGGGCGGAGATGGTACCGGGACCCGCCCTGTCACGGGGCGGGGCGCCCCAAATGGCGCGGGTCGGGCCGGGGCGAGATTGCCATCCCTACATGTGAGCGAAACATCTATTCAAACCGTGTTAGAGCCTAAAGTGGAGTTGAAACCACTTCCGAACCACCTCAAGTATGTTTTTCTCGAAGCCAACGAGAGAAGACCCGTGATAATTCTCGCGGAACTAGCCGAGCATGAAGAAAAGGAATTAATCGAGGTACTTAGAAAGTACAAACAAGCTATTGGTTGGAGCATCAGGGACATTAGGGTAATAAGTCTGGTGACGTGTATGCATCGGATTGAGTTAGAAGAAGGAGCCAAACCAATAAGGGACGGGCAGAGACCTTTGAATCCTACGCTTCAGGATGTAGTCAAAAAGGAAATTTTCAAACTCATTGAAGAAGGAATTATCTACCCCGTATCAGATAGTGAGTGGGTCAGTCTAGTGCATGTCATTCCGAAGAAAGGAGGCATAACGATTGTGGAAAATGATAATGGAGAGATTGTTCCAACGCGCTTAACCATCGGGTGGTGCATGTGCATTGATTACCAAAAACTTAATGCCACAACAAGAAAGGATCACTTTCCACTTCCGTTCATGGATCAGTTGCTCTACAAACTGGCAGGACACGAATACTATTGCTTTTTGGATGGCCTTCCAGGCTATTCTCATATAGCGATAGCTCCGGAAGATCAAAAGAAGACTACATTTACGTGTCCTTTTGGAACGTATGCTTATCGGAAGATGCCATTCGGATTATGAAACGCACCAACAACATTCCAGAGATGCATGCTCTCTATCTTCACCGAGTTCATTTGATGACTTCCTCGAAGTCTTCATGGACGACTTTTTGGTATATGGCTCATCTTTTTCTCATTGTTTAAATAATTTATCTAAAGTGCTTGAACGATGTGTAGAGTCTTGTTTGACCTTGAGTTGGGAGAAATCGAACTTTATGGTGAAAAGTGGGATTGTGCTTGGACATGTTGTGTCAAACAAGGGGTTGGAAGTCGAAAAAGCAAAAATAGATATTATTGAAACCCTTCCACCACCTAAATACGTTAAGGGAATTAGAAGCTTTCTAGGGCACGCGGGATCTTATCGGCGTTTCATAAAAGTTTTTTCTAAAATTTAGCTCCCGTTGTGTAAATTGTTAAATAAAGATGTGACTTTTGAGTTTGATGATAAATGCCTTGATGCTTTTAACGTATTGAAAGAAAAACTCACACAGGCACCGACTGTTGTTGCACCCAATTGGTCACTACCATTTGAGATTATGTGTGACGCGTCTAACGACGCAGTAGGGGCCATTTTGGGGCAACGGGTTGATAAGTTGCTAAGGGTAATCTATTATGCTAGTCTCATGTTAAATAATGCCCAACGCAACTATACCACCACTGAACGTGAACTATTTACTGTAGTGTTCTCATTAGACAAGTTCCGTTCTTATATTGTTGGTTCAAAAGTAATTGTGCACACCGATCATGCGGCCTTGCGCCACTTATTTGTTAAAATCCAAAGTAAACCAAGGTTGATTCGTTGGATTCTCCTTTTGCAAGAATTTGACGTTGAAATCAAGGATAGAAAAGGATGTGAAAATGTGGTTGCCGATCATTTGTCTCTCATGTTAGTAGATAGTGAGTCTAGCAAACTTGATTTTGTCGATGATATTTTTCCTTATGAGGATGCTAACACTACTAAAAACGTTGACGAGCATTGGTATGCCAATTTTGTCAATTATCTTGCATGCAATATTATCCCTAACCACCTTTCTGCCCAAGAAAGGAAGAGATTCTTGTCTATATGCAGGAGTTTCTTTTGTGATGACCCATACCTATATAAACGGTGTAAGGATAGACTTTATCGGAGGTGTGTACCGGACGAAGAAAAAATTGATGTGTTGAGGTTTTGTCATGACGAAGGAGGACATTTCGGAAGCCAAAAGACAGCTTTCAAAGTCCTCCAATCCGGTTTATATTGCCCTCACTCTTTGCTGACGCACACCAATATTCCAAGACATGCGATAATTGTCAAAGATCGGGCACAATAGGAAAGTTGAAATTTTCAAAATAGTTAGTATAACAAAAAGAATTCAAATGTCATGTGAATCCAAAATAAAAAAGCAACCCGGACTGTGTCGTCGAGCACATGCGGTCAGTTTTTCAATCTTTTCGACCTTGGTTCCGTAGAAGCAAGTCAGGAAGACTGAGAAATAGAACCATCTGATTTAATTCGTTCTCAATAGAACTGTCTGCTACCTCGGTAGAACTAATCAGAGGAAGACCCGAAAAATTCTTATTTTAGGCTTGGTCGTTAACAACAAGCCATCCATTGATCTATAATTCTGTGGAGCCCTTACGAAAAAAAGATGTTGGAACAGCACCAACTCTTCTCCTGCTTCTGGTAAATCAAAAGGCAATCTCTCACACTCGGCTAGAGAAGAAATTAGAAAAACGTTGGCCTTTCACCCCTAGCCACAAGTCATCCCCATATTTTGACACATACGTGGGCGTCTGGGTATGCATCCTTGGATTGTTATTGCATATTCAGCTCCTATTGCAGCTGCTACCGCAGTTTTCTTGATCTACCCAGGGAAGCCTCCGCGCGAGCGGCGGTGGACGAAGCGGAAGCGAGAATGTCTTCTTGAGTAATGCAAACATTGGTGAGAATCCAATGCCCCGAAGACCTAAGGGTTCCTCCGCAAGGTTCGTCCACGGAGGGTGAGTCAGGGCCTAAGATCAGCCGGATCGGTCGCTCAAGATCTTTGGTCTCTACCCGGACCCGATGAGCAATGCCGCGTGGAGGTAGAAGGCCCACGCTTTTTAGCGATTGGGCTTTCAAGTCAACTTAGTAGATGCCCGCAGGGGCAGAGAACCCGTCGCTGTCTCGACTGTGCTACCGGAAGCTCTGGGGAAGTCGGAATAGGAGAGCACTCATCTTGGGGTGGGCTTACTACTTAGATGTTTTCAACAGCATCAAAAAAGCGTATTCGTAAAAACTTTCGTAGTCGTTGTAGCTGTAGTCGCAGTAGGGAGAAGTTCATCATACCTAATTCAGTCTCCAGGTTCAATAGATGCCATGTCTTAAAAAATTTAGACCTGCCGATCAGTTGATTCGTTCTAATTCATTAGTTTAATCGATTCAAAATAGTAGGAGTTATTTTTACAAATCTGAATCCCTCCCTCAGGGACTCCCAAGCACACGAATTTTCTATACCAAATTGTTGATAATCTCCAAAATGGCATTTTTTGATTTCCTGGCCATCGTTTTCGGCTGGGCTCCATTCGGCGCGGGCAGACCATATTCTAATATCATCATCATCACCCAACAACCTGAAACCCCTGCCTAATTTGATGTAGTAAATCCTATCCCTAACAACACCTAACATATCACTAAGTAACTGCAAATATGCATGACCCATGTCCTTAGCTTCTATCCAATCAAATATAACTTTCTCACCCCCCAAATACTGTGCAATTGGAGAATTGACAAATTCCCCTCCACAGAACAATAAAACACTAATATAGTCACTGTTTTTGTCTATGGAACCAAGACCAATAAAAAAAGGAAAAAAGACACAAAAAAGTCAAAAGTCAGTATAGCATATTAAAACACCCATAAGATTACAAAATCAAGTAAATATATGAGTTATTTAGAGAACTCATCGTACGAAGGGGGACCATTTTCCCTACGACTCTTATTTCGAACAAACACCTTCTATGGTAGCATCTCAATGTCGAATCTTAACGTTTTTATGAATTTCGACACTTTTCAGATAAATAGATAGTAGGGCCAAGAATCTTTCAGAAAAATCTCTGAAACTAGGGTTTAGGAATATATTTTGTATTTTGAATGTCTTTGAGAGACTTATGCAATTTCTCCCCTTTTTTTAACCTAACCCCTTCATTTTTTGTCCAGCGTGGAAATAGATTAGGTGGCATTGATTTTTTATTTTCTTTTGATTACATGGCGCCATGTGGAAATAACATGCCAAGTCAGTGCTGAAATAGTGTAACGTGAGGACCACACGTGTGCATTTTCAACGGATTAAATTTTTTTGACAGGTCGGGGACATAAAACGCAAAGATTATTTAAGATAAAGGACAATTTTAGAACCGCCTATGTTTAGAGGACAAAAATTAAAAGGGGTCAAACTTACAGGACAGAAATTGCGATTTTTCCAAGAAATTTTCCAATAATATGCTTGATAATGAGTTGAGCATAATGGGCAACGTCAATATTGATGATCCAGATCTAGTAAGTGTGTGTGTGTGTGTGTGTGCGCGCGCGCACACGTGCATGTGTGGGTGTGTGGGTGTACGTGTGTATTTATATAAAGATTTGCTTAATATACATTATGATGTTCTAATAGTATCTAAAATGATAGGTCTTTTTCGCTGTATTGAAAGATCATCATTATTGGATTGTGTCCTTCAATTTCAAAGATCGTGCAATAACAATAATTGACAACAGACCGCTTGCACAACGCACCAGTATTGAAATTCATTACGACAATGGCTCTAAAAAGATTGTAAGTACTCTGCAAAAATAATTTCACATTCATCTCACAAAAAAATAAAAAAAATCTTCATGTACTGATTGTATCTCATTGTATTCAATTGTCTCAGGCATCAGCATTCGTCAGATATTTGGAACTCAACAATTTGAAGAAGAGTGTCAACGTGCAAAAATTTTCGCAATCAATTATCAAAATTCCATGGAGATCAATAAATAATTTTGATGATTGTGGAATTTATTGCATGAGACATTTAGAAACATATAAGGGGAAGTTGGATGTGGATGGGTGGAATGTAGGTTTTAGTAAAGAAGATGTAAGTAAATTTAATTATAAGTTTATACTTATTTTCTTTGTATTTATTGATATTTATTTATTTTCCTTGTATATTTTTACAATAGGACAAGGATTTGTTGAACACATTGAGATCAAAGTACTGTTCAGCAATCATGATGATGGAGGAGAATATTAGAAAACAACAAGTATTGAAAGATGTGAGATGTGTAGTTTGTCTGTTGTAGTGGTATTCTGACAATTGAAGAGTATAAGCAATATTGTATAATTTTTCCGAATTCTGTTTCATGTAGCAAGTTGAGGTGTTGAAAATTATTATTGTTTTTGTTGTTTATGGTTTAGTTCATGCCTTTAGATTAATGGTAGGAGGTTGAGGTGTTAGAAAAGACATACTATTTAGTTCGGCAAAGGGTATGTGGTTGTTACATATATTGCTTAATATGCTTTGGAATTTTAGTATTATATGTTATTTTCTCATTTATAAATTTATTATTCTTTTTTTATGGGATTGCAAATGGAATTTTATTTAGTTGTAATGAATAAGTGCATGTTATGTATAATGATATGTCAAATACTATTTTAAATGTCAAATATTATCTTGTTTATGGAAAAAAAATAATATTTGGAGATTCTTTTTCTTTGGGGCCCATTTTTACACTTCGACTCAGGCCTTCGAAAAAGACGGCCGACCTTGAGTAGAAGATTGGAGAATTTTCAATTCCAACTTAATTAAAAAAAGCTCTCTCTCATGAGCTACTTGCATGAATAATGTTTAGTGATTAAACATGATTAAGAGTGTGAAAGTTGTTCACCATAAGTCGTGGCCTTCGAACATGAAGCTTGAATCAGTCATGATATGTCAACTTTTATTTGTGTTTTGAGGACAATTGTTGTGAGATGACCTTTTCCAAATGTTTATTGTTTTAATATGAATATGAAGGTGATGCGACCAAAATAATTGGTGCCTCAAGAATAGAGGTTACTGACCTTGAATGTGAAGTCAGCGACTTGATCCACCTTCGATACGGGGTGGCGAGCTCTTATGATATAAGTATTATTGTACCAGCTCCGCAGGTTGCTGCGCATATTATTATACCTGATCTACCTTTGATATATGTGCAGCGACCTGCAGAGATGGTATAATAATACTTATATCATAAGAGCTCGCCACCCCGTATAAGAGCTTGCCACTCCCATACATCAGGTTGCTACCCTTCAAAACAGCTCGCCCAACTCCCAGAAGGATTGCACCTTCTAAGAAATGAGGTCGCTTACCAAAATCCACATACATACCTGCATGCTGCCGACGTAAATCTTTGATGTGATATCAGCTAGTCCCCCACATTTTGGTTGGTTGAGGTAGGAAACTAAATAGAATGTAATCACGAGTCACCTCGAAAGTCAAACAGTCATGCCTTTTTAAAAGGTATGGTACCCTTAGACATCACTTCTCATTTAAGATCATTAAATGGGCCTCTGCACCCTGTCAGACACTCGTCGTTAGCCAATTACCTCATAATATATTTAATCCTGTGGGCCCAAAAAACAAAAGGCCCACGAAAAACCCTACCAACTTTCCCGCCAATCGAAAAGACTTTTTGTCCTTTCAACTTTTGCTCCGCCCAATACACAAAACACTCATTCGTCTCCACTTACCCTCATTCACACAAAACTAGAGAAATAATCATGCCATTTTTCTCCGCACAAATTCCCTACAAGTTTCTACAAAAAATCACCAGACGAGCTCAACCCTCACAAAATTCGCCAATCAAGATGATGAGTAAGTCCCCCTAATCACTTTTCTTAATAATAATTATTTCAATTTTCCTGTAAATTACTATTTTGCTGAGTGTGATTTGTCCGTCTTTATTCCTCCCTAATAATTAGTTGACGATGAATATAGCTCCACCTACCTCCGACTCCCCAAACCCTAATTCTCCAACCTTAAACGCATCATCCGATACCAAATCAATAGATATTCCTCTTAAACGCTGAGGTAGAAGAAGAAACACACCTGCATCCCAACCTATATCCCGACCCGATCTAAAGGATGAACCCGAAGGGGTATCCCTTGGACCGAACTCGAGGCTCAGACCAGAGCCTTATCTGAACAAATTCTTGAAGGCATACCCTTAACACAACCAGAAATGCCTTCATCCTCACAACCCGAGCATTTCCTTGCCAACCCAGTAACCGTGGTACCTCTGTCGGCTCACGCCGACCTGCCTCCTCTTGCGCAGAACCCTTGGGTGCTCCCTGATTGGAGTAACCTTAAAGCATTCGAAAAAGCACTTAACCTCCCAGAGACCGCCAAACCAGTCTACCCCAATATCACCCAGACAGGCCTGAGCCGTCCTCCTAACAATCACATTACACTTTTTGATGAACTTCTAAGAGAGGGATTCAGATTTCCCCCGCACTGGTTCTTGGTCACCACATCAAATAAATATAAAGTCCCCCACTTAAAATGACTCCTAACTCCATTAGATTTCTAGCCGGATACGTGATTTGTGTACATACCATAACATACAACCTGGCCCAGGTTTTTTCCAATTTTGTTTTCAAATAAAGAACCTAAAAGGTTCGTTCTATCTTTCTTTGCGCCACAAGAAGCGCTTTTTAGTGAACCCATCATCCAAGGTGCATGAATGGAGAGCTAAATTCTTTTTCATCCATAATAACAAAACTTGGCCATTTGACACCGAATGGCAAAATTCAACTCCCGAACAAGATGCAGCACCTTCTCCTAAAAATCAGCCTTTCCTCTATCAACAGTACTCTGACCTCCTCAACGACTGGAGCAAAAAATCTTATAATCTGATGAAGCTCATAGATTTAGAAAGAGTTTTTTCATTTGTAGGTCTTAGCCAGCGACCTACGGATTTAACAAGATCTGAATTCGGTAGGTTTCTAAGTTATCAAAAATTCTTCTAACTTCACCCTCACAATAGAATAAACTAATATACCCCCTTTTTTATGCAGATGATATCATTTCTAGCTGCCTATCATCGAGCTCAGAGGGAGGTGCCACTATCCAACCAGATCCAAGTCTTGTTGTGACATCAAGGACGGGACCTCCTGTGTTTGATGTGGACCAGGCGGTAGAGCTTGCCTTATCTATAAGAAACAAATAAGAGGAGCTAGCCGACCCCGAAGAATGAATGCCACTCCAGGATGTGCTCAATAAAGGGAAGGGGAAAAGGATAGCTAGCGAGCGAACTACCTCTCGGTAGACACCTCAAATCCCCAAACGTCACCACCTTCAAAAGGCTTCTGGGTTGAGTCCTACAGACCTGGAAAAAGGTTTGGCTCAATGCAAAGACGTCAACGAGGTTCAATCTATGCTTTAGAGCAGATGTGGTCCCAAGTATCTTTTGTATTCCGATATCACCACACATACAATATTATATCACTAATCTTGGCTCATCTTTTATATATATCCCAACACAAATACAACCTTGAATGGCCTCCCTATCAAGCCACCTACTGTCGGCGACCCCTGAGGGTGAGCTACAGAATACGTGTGATGAGCTAACAGCTCAAGCAGAGAAGCAGACACAATAGCTGTCCTTGACCCAAGGAGAGCTAGATAAATCTCGTCTCCGACTATCATCCCGGGAGGAGGAGCTAGATGTTGCCAAGAGGCAGCTGGAAACTTTGGAAGACCGGCTAAGGAAAGTAGAGGAACTGTTTCAGGAAAATGAGAGACAAGCATGCGAAGTAGGTTATATAGCTCGTCAACAAGGGATTGCTGAAGGGCGAGCTGAGGGGTTGGCCGAAGGCCGCTGTACGTTTCTGAAGAGAGAGGTGGGCAAGAAGTTCACAGAAGCATATAGGGTCGAGTTGATAGAAAATTACCGGCATACAACACACTTCCTGGGTAAGATGGGGGGAGGAGCCAAACAATGGTTCAACTTTGGTGTAGAGCGGATCAAGGCTCAACTTGCTACAACCAACATCTATCCTCCCTTCTCTTTCTGGAAAGGTGAAAGAAGCTAGCCCGTGACAGCCAAGTGGTGGATCCCCTACAAGGGTGATGCAATACTGAGGGCTGGGCTTGGTGCCGAGCTAGAGACCCCCATCGACGAGCTGCTTCCTAACTTGTAATCCTGTAACTTAACGTTTGCTCCTATTTGAATTTGAACTGCCATGTATGAACAATTATAACTTGATATTCTCCCTGTTTTTAATTTTTATTATGCGCAACCTATCTCATAATGCATAGACCTTCCATAAGATGGTTATGGAAAAAAGCATCTCAGAACCATTAATTAAACCATACTTGACCATGAATAGTGTGAACCCAAAGATAATTAGGTCGCAGAAATACTCAGGAATAAATCAGAGGTAACCAAGACTATCTTAGTCCCCCAAGTTACTGTAATGTGACCGAAGACCAATAACCTTAGCTTCCACACAGCGTCGTGCAAACCTGCTTTCAACATAGATAACACAGCCGAATTTGAACGCATAAAGATTGCAAAGAGTCTGTAAATCAAACTGTAACGCCCCCATTTCACTTTAGTCAAAATAGGATTTATATTTAAGAAAAATATGACGAAACCTTGGCGTCACAATAAATGTCGAGACTTTCAAACTTTACGCAGCGGAAATAATCATAATATAAATAACAAATCACCATCAAAGGAAATTTATAATTAAAACGCGTTTTTATGTCTAGTTCAACTTTTATTTAAAATAATGAAACAAGTTTGGAAACACAAAACCAACATCAATATTTTTATTCCTCTACTCGTCTCCCATCCGATTGACATCTTCGTTCATACCTGAAAAAAAATATCGTTGATTTGGGATGAGCTCAACGTACTCAATAGTTACACTGACTTAACCAATGCAAAATCATACAACTCACAAATAGTACAATCGATCATAGAATTCATAGTTTTATCGTAGAAAATAAGTTGACTGCAGCTAAAACGCGCTGGGATATACCCGATGACCCTTTTCCCCGGTCACAGACACATTTGGTCTCTGGTTTTAATTCGTGGTTATAGCACGCTGGGATAAACCCAATGACCCTTTTCCCCGGTCAAAGACACATTTGGTCTATGGCTATATTATTTTTTGGGAATATAGAATCGCATGATACAAATAGCACATAAATTTGAGTACATAAAATTTAACATAGGTAAGTCATTGGTCCCTACCTCGTAAAATATCGTGGAAAGTCGGGTGATATGCACGTAGTTAAAATCCTAAGTCCCCTTAATGCTCGTCACCTAATCAATTAGAAAATATATATATAATTAGTATTTTCATCTTTAAAATTTTATAATAATAATAATAATAATAATAATATTAATAATAATAATATTAGTATTAATAATAATAATAATAATAATAATAATAATAATAATAATAATAATAATAATAACAATAAAAATGATTAAACAAGGACTGGAGTGAAGTTTTAAAACATGTTTTGGGGCTGGATTTGGGGTTATTGGTAATCTGGAGGGTTGAATTAGAAAGTTTTGGGTAATCTGAGGGTTCAATCGAAGGATGGCAGAAGGTCTGGGGCTAATTCGAAATTTTTGAAACAATGGGGCATTAAAAAGGGGTTTCCAGCCTAATAATCCTCTGAACCCGTCTGTTCCCTTTTCATCCTTCTTTCTTCCTCCAAAAATTCAGAAGGTGGCCACGGCAATGGAAAATCGGCGCCCCTCCCTTCTTCAATCCTCGCCGGCGGCTAATGGGCTGACTCCTGGCAGCGTTTTTCCGGCGTAAACCCGCACCGGCAGACAGCGACGGCCGGGTGCGATTGATTTCCTTCCCCAAATTTCAGCACTTGGCCGGCTGATCTCCCTCTCCTTTAATTCCGGCGAACGGCGGCAGTGGCAACCCAGTCGAAGTCAATTGGACCAGGGTATCCAGCAGCCACAAGTCGGCGACTTCCCGCAGCGGCTCTCCGCCTTCTTCGGCTTCAACGTGGTGACACTATTCGACGGCAGCGAAGGGGTCACGGCAGTTTGGGACGGAGGTTTGGATCGGTCCGGTCGGCTGGGTTCGACTCGCCACTGGGTCTCGTTCGATTTTTCAGAACTCGTCCGATTGGGTGGCTTTCCGGATCGGAGGGTGTTGTGCGGTAGGCATGGAGATGGTTCGGTGATGGGTTTGCGAATTTGGTGGCTGTCGATTTTGGCGAGGAAAAACCGGCAGTATGGGGGTTAAAGTGTCTGTGGTTTTTGGACCAGGAATTCGTCGGGGTTCACGATTGTGATGGGCCGCGGTTCGTCTGGTGGTTTGTCGTCGAAGTTCTTCGGGTCTCGGTTGGTGTTTGGCTGGGAATCGCCGGGATGTTGGCGATTTATGATGTTTGGCTATGGAGATGGTTTGGATTTGTGGCAGAGATGGTTAGAGATGGGCTGGGAAGAGAAGGAGAGAAAAAAATAAGAGCTGAATACACAAGACGTACCTCTTGCGGCTGGTTTTGCAGGATTGTCAAGAATATGAAAAAAAAAACTGCAGATGGTTTGTGTTGGTTTATAAACCAAACAAGAGTTTATTTTTGGAAAGCTAGGGCTAAGGTTTAGTGGACTCGGGCTAGCTATTGGGCTTGTTTCCAAATCCAAAATAAATAATCGACCCAATAGTATTTTAAATTATTAAAAATAATTATAATATAAATAAATTATAAAAATTATAATATTTTTAGAAATCAAAATTATTTTAAAACTAAAATCTATTAATTTGATTATAATAAGATTTTAAATTAATTTTAGATAATTTATATAGAATACCACTTTAATATAATAGTCTTTAAAATTGAGATATAATATATTTAACAATCGCACTAGAAATTTTTATTATATAGAGTTTCTTAAATCAATTAGAACTAAAAGTATAAAATAATTTATAGTGACGAGTTTGGGACTAAGATTATTTTTAATGCATAATTATAATTAAATAAAAAAAATATATGCATTGGATGTATGGATGTTACACAAACATACTCAAAAAATCTGCCAGCAACATGTAAATCAAACATGTTCATGATTGAAGAAAAGCATGTAAACCAAACATGCCTCCCTTCCAAACATCCCTGATATGTAAGTCAAACATACTCACAGATACGTAAAAATATATAAATCAAACATGTTGTCACATAAGACCAAACAAATCACATAACTCACATAAGACCAAACAAACCACATAACCCACATAAGACCAAATAAGTAATATGTAATTCATACATAAGAACTAAGAGGAAACATGTAAGTCAAACAAGACTCCCCTCAAAACATCCTAGAATGTGTAAATCAAACATATCCAAGAATATGTGAAAACATGTAAATCTTAAATGTTCTCACACAAACCATCCATTACCATGCCCATAAATCCCATCACCGACCTGATAAGAGCTTCGGGACTTAACCATAAAACCATAAAGATTCATAGAATGCCATAAGAAGTCCTTTATTCATCGATGATGAAAGTCAGCCCATAATTTGTGAAAAATGTAACAAGAGTATAAGTCGGCTGCCGAACTAAAGGAGCGTCGACCCATGATAAAAATAAGTAGAGATAGGAGTATAAAAAGTATGAGCATATCGTCCAGAGAACTAGACATAATACTTCTTCAAATGGCAGACATTCCAGCTTCTTGGTAAAACTTTTCCTTTTGCATCTTCGAGCGTGTGTGCTCCCCCTTGTAATACCTTGATAACCTTGTGTTAGAATAAGGTGACCAAAAAGCCAACTTGTGGCTGTGGTCTGACCATTCTCTTGTAATACAATCGGTTTTTATTCGTAATAATATCTTTTATACTTATTGGCATTCCATATCTTTTATCCCATGCTAGTTGCATAGGTATGGTCCTGATGAAGTTACTTTATTACGGTGGATTGGTCTAGCAAAACCGTGAGATAATCCAGCACGTAATGTAACTCGTCGAACTTGTTCCTAGTCAAAGGGTTACGCCATAATGAGGATACAGGCCTTTCCCATAAAGACTAGTACTTAGTGTATGTGGACCGCGTCTCATCGGTCACGGTGTCTGGACATCGACATACATAAGTAGGTGCTCATAGGATGAGTTCACTGAACTCCCTCACCTAGAAATCTCTAAGTGGTTCCCACTCATCGAGTRGATGATTTCTATGGTATAGCGTACAACCTTAATCCTTAAGACCCGGACCTCACCGTGACTTCACTAGAGGACAGGCTATGTTGTGACCTGTCTCTGTGTCTCTTTGGAGGCCAATCAAAAGGGGCAACGTTCACATAGTCGGGAATCTAATGGGAAGTCTGTGCATGGTAGTAGGGGATTCGGACGTATCATAAGTCATGGATGTCCTGTGTGTTCTGATGGTAGATAAATCCTCGGAGTCTCTGGCCAGAGCTGATAGTGGGGTGTTTAGAGAAATGTGCTTCTCTAAGTCACACACGAACGGATTATCTTGAACCTAGAACGTACGCACAGTTATTGAACTAGAAAGAGGTCTCGATGAACCAATACCTCTTGTTCAATCGGGACATAGATCGCGAAGGGATCGTACTGTACATATAAGCTATATCACTAGGTTCTTGTAGGCACTTCATTTGTATCTAGGGAATTATGATGCGTTGTTGCTAGGCGCCTCTCATAATTCGTTGGGTTCTGGTTTGACCAGTGATTAAGTAAAATGAGTTTTATTTAATCAGAGACTCTAAGGGACGAGTTCATATAAGAATAATGTGTTGTTCGAATCACAATGTGTTGTGAACCCACGGTTAGCTTACACCTGAACCATTGAGGGTCACACCACGTGTTTCCTGATTATTGAAAATGATAGCTAGAAATTAATTGTTAATTTTAGAAAAGTTAGATGTCAATATGATTGAATCTAAGATTCGTAATTGTGATTATGAATTGAGAAAAATACGAGAAAATTATTCTGGACGCGAAAATATAATTGTTATATTTTTACGGAGTTATCATTTGTGAGAAATGATTTAATTCCAATGGGCTATTTGTTTTAAAATTGGGTCGGCCCAATAAGCCCCTTTAAAGTTATTGGGCCAGTACTATTTTAAATTAAAATGTTTTGGTTTTGTTTTTTAGAATTGGGCCAGCCCTTTAGAATTGGGCTTGAGCCCTTTAAATTTAAATAAAAAAAAAAATTATAAAGAAGGAAGAAGAGGGTTTTTGAAAATCAGACGAATTTTTTTTTGAAAAAGCACTAGCCACACACGGTTTTGAAAGGAAACCTAGCCACCTAGAAACTCCCAGCCGTCCACCACAGGCCGTTGTCGCTAGCCGCCGGCCGCCGCCACACCAAAACGTTCGGTCCTCGTATTCTCCGTCGTTCTCAATCTCACGACGAGACTAGTGATTCATTGCGAGTACGTCGGGCAATACGGTGTGTGACACCGATACGCCAGAGACGCCGCATCGCAGCCGCCGGATCGCTGTCGTCGCTCCACTGCCGTTCGCCTGCCGCTGCTGCCAAGCCGGAGCGCCTGTCGCTGGCCGAGAGAGACAGCCCGCTTCCGACGTCGCACTGCTGCAGTCACCGGTTTTCCAGCCGGAGTTGCCGCTCCCGACGGCGTTGCTATCCTGCTGCACTGCTGCGTAGCAGCCGTCGCCACAGCCGACGTTCACCGCTCCCCGACAGCGTCTCGTCGTCTCGTCGCCGGAATTCCATCCGTGCTCCTCGACAGCGCCGCTGCCGTGTCTTCGCACGGCTGCTATTAAGCCGATTCGCCGAGCCGTTCCGAACGCCGCCTCGTCTCCTAAATCAAGTCGATCTCGCCGCTCCCCGACAGCGCCTCTGCCTCGTCGCCGGAGTTCCAGCCGCGTCGCTCCTCAACCGTGCCGTGAGGTATCGTATACATATATTTGATATATATATATGCATGTTGTGTGTGTGTTTATAATCTGACATATATATATATGTTTTCATATATGTGCTGTGTACTTGATTTATATATATATAGATATATATATGTGTAATGTATGTGATATATATATATATACTGTTAATAATAGATGCATGCATGTTGTATTATGTATATTTGTTAATTACATGCACTCTGTGTATGATATATATATATATATATAATATATGCATGCATGCTAAGTATATATATATATATATATATATATATATATATATATATATATATATATATATATATATATATATATATATATATATATATATATATATTAAATATGTGTATATAATATATAAATGATTAATATGTTAATATATATATATAATTGTTATATATGTGATTAATATATTAAATAGAAATTTATCATGCTCGTTTGATTTTGTGGAAATCAAATTGTTTCATTTATATAGTAATTAAAACATTGTTTGAATTAATTGAAATTAAAAATGGGCCGTCGTCAATTGAATTCGATTCAAATTTCTTTTATTTAAAAATTTTTGTTTTCCGCTGCGCGACGGCACCATCAAATCCTAACACCTTGAATGGTCCTATCCAGTTTAGATCCAACTTCTTTGTGGTGTAGATTGAATCAGCCCACTTCCAGACGAGGTCGCCGACCTGGAAGTATCGTCGTTTTACTTTTTTATTAAAGGTCGCCTGGTTTCTTTGTTTTTATCTTTACATGTGTGTTGCGGCCTTGTCGCCTATCACATTAATTGTTTCGATAGCTACTCTAGCTAATCGTTCATTTTGTTCCTCGTCGAATGTTGATAGCCGGTGTGGTCCTCCAACTATTTCTGTCGGGATAACAACTTCCATAACATACACTAGACTAAAAGGTGATTCGCCTGTACTAGTTTGCGGGGTCGTTTGATAAGCCCATAAGACAGATGCGAGCTCTTCATGCCAAAGTCCCCCTACTTTTTCCAATCGTGATTTGATTCCCTGCATGATATACGATTAGTGACTTCAACTTGTCCATTAGCTTGACGATGTGCCACAGAGGCAAATCGCTGCTTTATCCCCATTGTTTTGCACCATTCCTGGATCATCTTCCCATTAAATTGGGTTCTATTGTCCGAGACCAGCACCTGCAAAATGCCATACCTGCAAAAAATACGATTAAAGATAAAATCCATGATATCCTGCTCGCCAATGCTCGTCACGGCCTTGGCCTCCACCCACTTTGTAAAGTAGTCTACCACGACTACCAAGCGGCATTTCTTGCTGGGCATCCTTGGAAAAGGCCCCACAATATCAATTTCCCACTGCGCAAAGGGGCAAGGCGAGCTCATAATCATCATATCCTCCGTGGGCACGTGAATGACAGGTGCGTGCATTTAACATATTCGGCAGGTCATAACGAGCTCGACCGCCATACTTGTCATCCCTGGCCAAAAGAGACCAGCTCACAATGCTATCCCCACCAGTGCTCTGCTTTTTGCGTGATCACCACAGTACCCTTCGCGTATTTCTCGCAGCACCTCGAACCCTTCCTCCTTCTCCAAACACTTCAAGTATGGGCCGAGTCATGACCTCTTGTATTGATCTCCGTTCATCAAACAAAAACATACCGCCATCCTGGCTTCCTTAGTTGATAATTGTGTATCTCCTGTGATCATCTTATCGAGGGTACCCCGAATTGATGTTCGCCAATCTTCCTTTGCGTCAATCTCCATAACCTCCTTTCCTTTATCCACACTACTGTAACTCAACTCCATTAATGTGTCTTTCCTTGTGTCACAAGTACCCAATGTTCTTGCCATCCTGGTGAGCTGATCCGCCCGAATGTTATCAGCCCGCGGTAAGTGCTCTAGTTTAAACTCCTCGAACTGCATCACTCTTTCCTTTAGCTTCTTCAAATATTCCTGCATGCGTTCTTCCCTTGCCTCAAAAGACCTATCAAACTGGCGAGCTACCAATTATGAGTCTGTGTAAGCTTTAATTTTTCACGCTCCTAGGTCGCTTGCCATTTTTATACCCTGTAGCAGTGCCTCATACTCCGCTTCATTGTTGGAGGCCTTAAACCCTGACTCAAACTTTTGTGCACCCCTTTTTAATTTATTAATTTAAAAGCACGTCAGTTTGCTCGCAAGAGTACGAGGTACTTGTAGGGTGATGAGTTTGACTCGAGTCGTATCTCTCGAGGAAACAACTATTCAGAATTTTAGATGTTTTTCTCAATTTACAAACTAAAATAAAATACATATACATTTGGGGTTTTAAAAGATTTTGAATTGATCATTATGAACTAAAGCAGCAATTAAACTGAAAATAATTAAACTAATTACTCTAACTAGATTATCAACTACGAGCAATTATTTTACTATCAACAATGAGCAACCATAAATTAAACCTAATTAACGAATCTAAGTCATACACATAAGAAATTACCACTAAGCAATGAATCATAAGAATCTAAGAACGAATAACTAAGCATGAATCAATGGCATAAATAAACTAAAGTAATCCAATATCCAATATCAAGCATAAACTGATTAAACTAATTATTAAAACTAGAATTAACAAAGCAATTAACTAAGAGTTTAGAAAACTTATCGTAACTACTAAAAGCAGTAAAAAGCTCCAGCTATTCCGGGGTTTGAACGTTGATCTTGGGTGAAGATTGAATCATGAACTCGAATTCGATGTTTTTGACGCGTTGTTCTTCGATCCTTGATCTCCGTCTTCAAATCTAGTTATGAGATATGGAATTATGTTGATTATCAGCTAAAATACCCTAGGAGGTCGTGTCTCTCCCAAAAATCCTAAATATGGAGGGTTTATATAGATATTACAAGTCTTGGCGCACAAGAAACCCTAAAATCTAAATTTTGGGACGTCCCGTCGACGGTGCATCGACTGACGCGTGCTGGTGCTCGGCATCGCTGTTGCCTGGGTGTGCGCGTTGGCTGGGCGGGTGCGTCGACTGACGTGGTCATGGATTGACGCCTCAGAGAATTGCGTCGACGCTGCGTTGACTGACGCCCCTTCGGTCGACGCTTTAGAATGTTGCGCCGACGTTGCATCAACTGACGCCCCTTTGGTCGACGCTTCAGAATGTAGCGTCGGCACTGCGTCGGCCTTTTGTCGACTGATGCGGATCATGGCTCGCATCGACAGAGCATCGACGCGACAGAGCGCCTGTCTCCGTCTCTCGATCTTTTGCTACTCGTTTCGCCGAAAAGCTCATTCTCCTATTCTTGAACATCGAACTTCGTCTATTACACGCTGAATCCTTCCGGTTACTTAGCTGTAAGGTGAAAACAATGAAATATCACCTATTTGCATCATTTACGATTAAAATATGGTAAAATAAGTCAGAACTATACAAATATGGAATTAAGCTTAAATCGTCCAACTTATACCAAAAACAAATAGACAAACGTACTAAAATACTAAAAAAAAAAGGAAAAATCTACTCTAATCAACTACCCCACGCTTAATTGGTTTGTTCGTCCTCGAACAAACGATAGATTCAAAGTATAACTAGAATGAAAATAAATTCAAGCAAAGAGTCGTGCTATGCTACATACGTAATTTTGAAAATATAGGTACAAGTCACGCAATGTCAATCACTCGACCATTATTACATTATCGCTTCAAAATAGAATCATGCTTCCTCACTAAAGATAATATATATAAGTACGCTCAAAAGCACTCAAGTATTTCTGCATGGGACGTGTATACACTCAAATCATACAATTACATGCACAATAAATAAGCACCGAAAATCAATCTCTTCTCAATCGCAAATTAAGTGTGCTGTCAAAACTAAGAATCAGAAAAGGTCTTTACGGGTTGTAATGTAAGGCTCTTTGGACGGGAATGGAATATATAATTCGTGTGGCTAAATAACTCACCCAACCTAATATAATCAAGAAGCAAATTGCTTCACCCCGTTCAAAAATAAAAACCTCACTTAACTCTCATAACGTAGCCTTAAAATATAGGCTATTTCCCAACTTGCAAACCGTAAAACCGACTTGAAACTCAAAAACCACTTAGTCACAACTCTATTGCCTCTTAAACATAAGGCCTCATAAAATACACAATTCGACTCAAGCCTTTATAAGCGTGTAGGCAAATTAATCAACATATCCACCATCCTATCTTTTTCTTTTCTTTTTTTTATTTCCCCCTTTATTATTTTTTTTATGGGGTATTAATTTTTTTTTTCTTTTTCGGATGGTGGTCCTTAATTACAAAAATAATAAATTCCTAATAAGAATCTCCAAGACTCAAATAACCAATAAAAATACGAACTCCTACCCGCGCTTTTAATGGGTTTGTAGGGTTGTCTCAAAAAACACTCATGGCTATAGGCATGGATATTTGGCTATGATTGGCTCATTCGGAATTTATAGTAGCTAAAATTTATGAATATGGCCGGAATAGGGTTTTATATGTGCCTTAACCTCATTTTCAAAGTCAACTACACACAGCGGTATCAAAGATATATCAAGACTGAACCTTATTCAAGCACATGCAATGATGATAATCACTCAGGCTACTCACAGGCTGTTTGCATGAAAAAGTTTTGAATTGACGCTGCTTTTAAGGTTTTGCGAAATCAATTGCGTCCAAGTACCATTTTACAATATATTAATAATAATTTGAAGAATTTAATGCACTTATGCACGCTCAAAGAACTAGAACAAATAATCATACATAGTCAACTTCGACAGGCATGCCATACAAACACAATTAAACGTAGAAATAGCGATCAATCACGCTTACAAATTAATGCATTTCAAAACAAAGACATCAAATTGCACTTTAAATATAAACCATACTCAACCACCCCCCTCCCTAAAAACTTGGCAATCTCCTGATTGTCATAAATATTAAAGAAAATAAGAGTATGGGAGATAAGAAAACATCCCTGAAACTTCGATGGTCGAGTCTCTCTAAAAACGCATGTGCAATTATCCTTCGTCTTAGATCGCGTGACTAGATTGTCGCGAACAAACCTATAAACAAAAACAAACAAACAAAACATGATTGTGATTAATTGCGACGCGCAAGTGCCCAATGGCACGTCTTTTTGGATTTAAAACGGCCGGATTGCGGCCAACGTCATAAATGGATGGGTTGCAGCTCATCCAAAGGTTGTCGGGCTGCGGCTAACTTGGGTCGGATTGCGACCTCGATCGATGAAATCATCGTTTTCTCTGATTGCTGCGGTAAGCGGTAGGTTCAGTGGTTGATCGTCATCGTTAACGCCTCGAGTGGAACTAGCGGTAAGGCCTTGCGGTAGCGAGCTTCCGCTATATAACCGTTGTGCAGAATAGGCGATTTATCGTATTTTCTGCACATCAACACACACATAAACTACCACGGCAATTGACACAATATAAAAAGACAGAAATAAAATAAAATAAAATAAAGAAAATAAAACGAAAACTAACTAACGCTTGGGTTGCCTCCCAAGAAGCGCAACATTTAACGTCATATGCTCGACGCAATTTGCTTGATCAGTTCCAAGCTCGTGGTGGGTCCACGAACTCCTTTTTGGTACGATCACGATTCTTCATATAATCCTTAAAATAAGGCTTAGGTCAATGTTTGTGGACTTGGAATCCCGTCTTTGCACTCTCATTGTAAATAGTGACGACTCCATACTCATCCATCTCCCTTATTAAAAATGGTCCACTCTATGCAACTTCAAAATTGGTTGGATCAAACTTACGATCGGAATTATATAGCACTAGTTGACCAACCTTGAACTTCTCGTTAAAAACTTCGTTCGAATTCTTCTTCTTTGTCCAATCCTTGCTATTAGCCTCGCCCTTTTACTTCGTACGTTTAAAATCCTTGTAGGGGTCGAGGGAAACACTTCTTGAATGATTATGCGGTGGCTTCATCTCTTCTCTTGGCTCAAACCTCGAACGATCTCGTTGTGGTCTCAACTCCACTTTAGGCTCATTTTTAGGCATGTTAAACTTCATGGGCAATCCATCATCAAATGCCTCGACATTATCAAACTCTTTGATCATGCCGATGCTTAGGAGTTCATTCACGCAAGAATCCACTAAATCAAAAGTAGAACAATCGTCCTTTATAAATGGTGCAGGAGTCTTGTGAATATCTTGAAGTGAAAACGTCACCGTTTTGCCTAAAACGGACATAGTCTCCCTTCCCTTGTTTACATCGATCACCGTGCGCGTTGTAGACATGAATGGATGTCCTAACAAAATGGTTTGTTCTCGGTTCTCGCTTTGTACGTCACCAACATCCATAATGAAAAAGTCAACCGGCACTACTAGCTTGTCTACTTGTACTAAGACATCCTCCACAATCCCCAAAGGTAGCCTTATCGTTCTATCCGCCAATTGTAACCTCATCGTTTTCGGTTTCAGCGGTCCTAGGTCAAACTCCTTGTAAATTGAGTAGGGCATCAAATTTATGCTAGCGCCAAGATCGAGCATCCCTCTTGCCGTTAGTCCATTCCCGAGAGAGATAGTTATACAAAAACTCCCGGGATCCTTCTCTTTAGGTGGCAATGGTTGCTTAAACATATCACTCACCTCTCTTATCAGAGCCACATGTTGATTTGTAGCCAAACGCCTTTCCTTTGATGCTAGATCTTTGAGAAACTTCACAAACGCCGGCATTGTCTTTATCACCTCTAGCAGGGGGAGGTCAATATTAACATTCTTCAGTAAATTGTATAACTCCATGAATTTTTTATTCTCCTTGGCCGGACGTAGGCGACTTGGGAAGGGAACACGATCATAAACAGTCAACTTCTTCGGTGGTGTATTTAAGGAATCGATGGGGTCTTCAGTTGCTGTCGAATTCTTCTTCAATGCTCCCGGAACATACAGACTTGAAGACGTATGCATATGGTCGGCTGTTTTGGTTGCATCTACTTGAGGTTGGGTCTCGGTTTCTTCCTCGTCATTATCCTTTTCTAGCTCGATGCCGTTATCCACTACTTTTCCGCTTCTCAGCACATGAATAGCCGAGGCGTGTTCTGTTTGGCTTGGAAAAGTATTTTTCTCCTTCTTCGATGACGCCATGTCAGTTGCCAATTGTCCTACCATTATCTCCAATCTTCTTAGTCCTGACGAATTTTCAAGAGTGCTTTTGGCCATTTCAGCCATCATCGTTCTCAATTCTTTCATATCGTCTCGAAATCCCTTCATTTCCTCCTGAACATGTGTGAGGCCGTCTCGGTTCCGAATAGTTTCGGCAACTTGGTTTTGTTGCCAGACTAAAAGTTGATCAGTCGATCGAACTATAGTAGGAGTTTGCCCTTGCACTTGGAATTTATTCGGAGGCGGTGCTTGCGTATATGATAGTCTTTGCCCGGGATGTTGTTGGTTCGAATAATACTGGATGGCATTGACGTCCCCTAGTTGTTCGTAGTTGGTTGGACATAAATTCGGTAAGTGTTCGGGAGACCCACATTGGTCACATGTCGCTACGACCTCCTTTGAAGAAAYTTGACTCGTTCGCTGGGCTCTCGATGCTTCTAATTCTTCATTAAGTACTTCCCTAATCATCTCCTTGATCGTTTGACAATCTCTCACCAAAACCTTAACCCCTTCTTCTTTATCTATCTCGGTGGTGGAAACTTCATTTACTTTCAATTTACGAGGTCGTGAGTTGGTTTTTCTAGATTTCTCGCTTTGTTTCTCCAACACTCGTTTTGCCTCGAGGGCCGTTAAATCACCAAAGTCTCCTCCGGCCGCTATTTCAACTTCACTTTTCCCCATGTTCAACAAA
>BMAC01000295.1:90419-166642 GCA_014905375.1 Phtheirospermum japonicum | reverse complement strand
TCTGGACATCGACATACATAAGTAGGTGCTCATAAGATGAGTTCACTGAACTCCCTCACCTAGAAATCTCTAAGTGGTTCCCACTCATCGAGTAGATGATTTCTATGGTATAGCGTACAACATTAATCCTTAAGACCCAGACCTCACCGTGACTTCCACTAGATTCCCGACTATGCGAACGTTGCCCTTTTGATCGGCCTCCAAGGAGACACAGAGACAGGTCACAACATAGCCTGTCCTCTAGTGAAGTCACGGTGAGGTCTGGGTCTTAAGGATTAATGTTGTACGCTATATCATAGAAATCATCTACTCGATGAGTGGGAACCACTTAGAGATTTCTAGGTGAGGGAGTTCAGTGAACTCATCATATGAGCACCTACTTATGTATGTCGATGTCCAGACACCGTGACCGATGAGACGCGGTCCACATACACTAAGTACTAGTCTTAACGGGAAAGGCATGTATCCTCATTATGGCGTAACCCTATGACTAGGAACAAGTTCGACGAGTTACATTACGTGCTAGATTATCTCACGGTTCTGCTAGACCAATCCACCGTAATAAAGTAACTTCATCAGGACCATACCTATGCAACTAGCATGGGATAAAAGATATGGAATGCCAATATATATAAAAGATATTATTACGAATAAAAATCGATTGTATTACAAGAGAATGGTCAGACCACAGCCACAAGTTGGCTTGTTGGTCACCTTATTCTAACAACTTCTGCACCTCCTCTTCGATCTCCTTATCTAGTTCTGCCCTAAAGTGTCTTCTTTTATGTCAAACAGATCGTGCCTCCGAACCAGCATTCAAATGGTGTTACACGACCTCACGGGATACTCCTGGTAGCTCGCCATCTCCAAAGGCAAGAATCTCGAAATTCCTTCAATAGTGCTATAAGCTCCCCCTTTATAGTTTCTGTCATTTAAGTCCTATCTTAGTGGTGTACCCCGGCCTTCCTTCTTCTAGTGAGATTTCCATGAGTTCTTCATGAGGATGGACATAATTCTCCTCCTCCCTCATCTTTTTGGAGCTAAGTATTCCTTCTTTTTCTTCCGTCCTTTCTTGCTGGTTTCACTCATACCCTTTCTAACCGTCATCTGATAGCACGATCTGGCGACCTGCTGTTCTGACACAACTTCCCCTACCTTATCTCCTTCCAGATACTTGATACTCATGTGGTAAGTAGAGGTGTTCGCCTGGAACGTGTTGAGGGCAGGTCACCCCAATATTGCATTGTACGCCGAGTTCCCTTTGATGATAAAAAATCTCAGATCCTTCTCTACTCTGAGTTCACCCTTTCCCAAAACCACAGGGAGTGCCAGCTCGCCTTCAGTGATAACCTGCGCACCATTGAAAGTGTAAATCGTATTATTTACTGGACGTACCTTTGCCTTCAGGTTCATTTGATCTAGACATTCTTGGTATATGATGTTGACTGAGCTCTCATTGTCTACAAACACCCTTCCAACCTCGTATTCTGCTATCTCCGCTTCAATCACCAGCACATCATTATGTTCTATCTATAGGCCGCACCATTCGTCAGGACCAAACAAAATTATTGGTCCCAAGGTCGGGGGTCGCCTATTATTGACAGCGACCTCACATGACCCGGGGCGAGCTGCCTTAACATGTCTTTTTCCTGCGTAGTTTGTATCTCCATCCGTGGGATCTCCTAAAATCATGTCAATCCTTCCTTTATTATTTCCTCCTACCCTTCTTTGTTCATTCCATTTTTTACCTCCTTGTTGTGGTTGTCTCCCGGCCTGGTTCGGAGATGGACCACCCGGAGGTGGTGGGGGTAGTGGCTGCGCTAGTTCTCGTGGTTCTGTATCTCTGTATAACTCCTTCAGGTGTCCTGCTTTGATGAGACTTTCAATTTCCTCGCGTAAATGCCTGCAACGCTCAGTAGAGTGTCCGTAATTATTGTGGAACCTGCAAAAGAACTCAAACTTTGGGTTAGTGGGATGGTGCGTATAGCTTTATGGCCATTTGAAGTCATCGGGTATCTGCTGCTCCATGATTGCGAATACCTTTGCTTGTGGATATATCAAGGGGTGAAATCTTCTTCTCCCCATTTTCTCATATCAACTCTAGTTACCACTCCCCTACCTGCACCACTTGTCAAGAGTCCCCGAACAGCTCGTCTTGGTTCCCTCCTGGGCTCCGACCTCTTAGGGATAACCTTTCCCGAGTCTGCAACCTCCACCCCAAAACGTAATCTAAATTCGTCCTCAGTTTCCTCCACCTATATATATTTATCGCACCTATATAAGACCTCCTCGTGTGTTCGTCCAGGTCTTTTTGCCAGAGATTTACGTAAATCTCATCTTCTTAACCCTTACTGAAGTGCTCCAACCTTCATCTCATCGGTGGTTGTTAGTACTCCTAGAGTAGCCCTAGTAAATCGATTAACATAGTCTTTCAGACTTTCCCCTGGCCGTTGTACCATTGCGAAGAGAGATTGCACGGTTTTTGTGTGCCGCTTAGCGCTAAAAAAAACTTTTAAAAGGCTGCTTTCATGACTTGAAAGCCGGTGATTTTTCCCGGCGGTAACTGGTGGAACCAGTCTTGTGCTATTCCTCTTAACCTAGATAAAAAGGCTCGACATGCTACAACATCTGTTTATTGTCTCATTTTTGAATCCCTTCACATTCCGTATGGGTTCGGACAACCCATCATACTGAAACTCTAATTCCTTATACCAGCGAGGTAGTGCTGCTCTTAATCTCTTTTTAGAGAAAAGGTGACCTATAGATTCGTCGGTCCAGTTCTGGTGACCTGTCTTTGCAAAGATAGTAACGACTTCTGCATGTCTCTAAAGGCCGAGGTACCTGGCCCCACTTCTTCGGCCTCATCCCCTTCATAGAGCCGACCTTGGCATTTGTAAGATCTCCTTTGCTGCTTATAATCCACGAATGGTTCCTTGCTATCACTGCCGTCCTCTTCTTTCTCTTGAACTCAGCGTTTATAAGATTTTCGCCATGATCCATCACCCATGATTCGCCCATCATGATCGTCGTATTCCGTTTCGTCTCGATGGGTCCACCATTTATAAAATTGACCACGCGACCCCCCATCCATGAGTAATCGATCCTCAATATAATCATCATCATATGATGATATGAAGTCCACCGGATATCTTTGTCTTCTTGAAATTTTAAGTATCTCGTCACTTGGCTTCCATGGTGAGGATTCTCTACTTCTTTTCTGGCCAACGGTTAATGGCCCTGGCGTGTATTCCTCACCTCTTTGATCATCTTCTCCTTTTCCACTATCACCTCGCCTTGCCTTACCTCCCATATTATCTTCCCGTTCCCCTTATTTATCTGGGGATACCAATCCCATCAAGCTTTCGAGGAGTCCCTTGTCGAAATAGCAATAGACATCACTAAAAAGACATCATTTTTTGTTATTCTGGTGTCTTTCTACTTTTAACATCGATTTCTTAAAAAATCAGTGTTATATAAGTGTAGTTTTTTTGATAATAAACATCGGTTTTTTATTACTGATGTCTTAAACTAAAACATGAAAAATAGATATCAGTTTTTGAAAACCAATGTTTATTTGTAAAATTTCTTATGATTAGACATCACTTTTAGAACTGATGTTATAATATATTTTTTATTAAAAAAATTAATATACATTTAATTTTGCACATCCATTAAAAGCTGATGTGAATTAATAAAAAAAAACTTAGAATTTTCAATTGATTTATTAATTTCAAAACACATAAGGAATTGGACTGCCAAAAATATATCTCTCCCGCTCTCTGTAACTACCCCCTATTTCTTTTGGTGAATAAACCTTTTTCTTTTTCTCGTTGCCAGCCCTACACCACTTCAAGCAACTCGACCAGAGATTGAGACGCCGCCGGAGCATAAGTATCTACAGGGAAGTAAAGACCAAGTTTTTCATCATTGTGAAACCAAAGCCCTAGCTGGAACCATCAGCTCATCCCTTCACTGCTGGTGTGGAACGCTTGTGGAAATTGACTGTGCCTTCATCACCAGATACCCTAGAATATACTCAATTCCAGATACCACTAGATTTCCCCTCTCTCTCAATTCTTGCCCTAATTTTCTCCTGATGTATGCTTAGTTGTAGTTGTTCTAAATTTAAATTTGTGTGAAAACTTATGTGAAACAATTTTTTGAACCAATCTTTACATTTTTTATGAAAGAGATGGAATTTGTCATAGATGAAATCATCTTTTTCAATGGTTTTAGGATTGTTTCAGGCTTATGTGTTGTAGGTTTCTTTGAACTTTTTTTTTAAGACAGTAGCTAATTATAATTCTTGAACCAACCTGAATTGTATGCGTCAAAATGAATAAAAAAGCGATTGCCCTAATTTTGGCTTTTGTGCAACATCGAAAGGGTCCTGATGTAGTGGGATCGTTAGAATGCCATTAATTGGTTATGTTTAGGATAGTGTGATAGATGGACAATCTTGGTTACAATTAATGGTGGGTGTCTGATTAGCTCCGAACTGCTGGTGCGAGTACTAAAGCTTTAGAACAATTTTCTTGGTGAAAGATTAATTTTTTTCTTACCTTGTGTGTTCAACTAATTTCATCAAACACATATCCTTGCTCGTTGGATGTGAAACGAGATTGTTATATGGTGTTGGATTGTTATATAGTAATTGACTTTATTAAAACCAAATATTTTGTTTATTAAATTAGATTGTGTTCATAGAACTTTCCTGTTGGTACATGGTTGTGAAATGCTCTTACAAAAAAAACTACTTTCTACAAAAACAACGTCACTGTTGCAATGTGAGTTTCTTGAAGTATGAGGTTTCAAGTCTGAACCCCCACTTTTGCACAACTCGGTTGATGTTTATCAGCAATTTACAACCAGCCTAGAGACAAAACTCTTCCTTAAACCATCCTCTTTCATTAAAGTGCACATGTTATCTCCTAAATCCAACCGGCCTGCCTCGTCATACATGCTTGCAATAATACCATAAAACTCCATATCAAAAGGATCGATCTCAAGCACTCGTCTCACCATTTCCTCTCTGAGAATCACGTTCCCATGCGACTTGCATGCACACAACAACCTTTTGTAAATCGTAACATTCTTAAGACAAAACGACATAGATCTCACCAAACCCGCAACCTCTTCAAACCTGCCATCCTTTCCAAGAAGATCAACCAATAAGTTATAGTGATAATATTGCGGCTTTATGTCGTATAATTCTAATACAGAGTGAAAATACTCAACGCCCATATCCACTAACCCACCTTTACTGCAAGCGAATAAGATGATCGACATCGTGTGCGAATCGGTCCTGATTCCAGCCAATCTCATGTCCTCAAGGGCGAAAATATGAATTAAACTGTTCCAGAAAATGACGTTTGGTTCGGACCAGACTTATCCAAACGGTTCGAACCGCCGGTTTGGTTTGGTCAAAAACCTAAAACCACAACTGAAACGTGAAATCGGCCGGTTGGCAACGGTTTGTGAGCTGCCAGTTCACGATTCGGCCATGGTTTGATTGGCCGGTTTGAATTGGTTTTTTTTTTCTTTTTTTTTTTTTCTTTTTTTAACTTTTAAAATTCATATATTTTTGTTTTTCCCTTTGTTTAATTTAAATTTTATTAAGAAAAATACGCAGGTTAAGTGATAAAATATTAATAACACTTTGAATTAATTAAGAAAAATTAAAAAGAAATTAAACTTGAACTATTTAAAATATTATAAGTTAAAATAAGAAATTTTAATTAGAATATTTGAAAATTCTGAAGTTAATTTCTTTTATTTAAATGTATGAGGTTAAGTGAGAAAATAGAACTAACAATTTGAAATTTTGAATTAATTAAAAATAAATTGAATCATTTAAAATATTTGAAGTTAATATAAAAAATTTATATTAGAATATTTGAAATCTTGAATTTAAGTGAGAAAATAGAAATAATTTTAATAAATTCAAAAAGAATTAAYAATTTTCAAATATTCAATTTTAAAATTTGAAATTGTTAATTTAAATAATTGAAATAATGTATATATTAAATTGTAACTCCTCAACCTTAATATCAAAGTACACATAATTTCCTCATATTACTTACTCTAGAGAGGGTGAAAGATATAAGTTATCACAATTTTATTGAATTATAAAAATGATTAATATCTCCATCGCGATCGTGTGGCTATGACTTATAAGATAAAATATTTTTCTTATTGATCACAAGTTCAAAATATCGAATGACTTTGGTGTTAAAAATGACTTAGAAAATGAATATTTTATAAATGTATAAAAAAATTAAAAAAACAACAGCGGTTTGAACCACCGATTCACGGTTTGAGAAATGCTCAAACCGTAACCGAACCGCCTTATTGGCGGTTCTAACCGTAACCGAACCGCCTTATTGGCGGTTCTAGTTTGAACTGTGGTCAATGGTTAACCAAACCATTGACCGCCGATTCGGACCGACGGTTTGGCCGGTTTGTGCAAACCGCTGGACACCTCTAGTTCGGACATTTCGTCCAACAATCTCTGAGCATCTAACACACTCCGACATTTCCCATAGTGATCAATTAAACCATTTGAAACCAATTTATATTCGCCAAATCCTGACACAATCGGATAGCAATGGAGCTGTTTTCCAGTTCGCGTGTCGCCTAAATTAGTAGAAGCTGATAAAAAACTCGATATGATAAAACGATCCATCTTTAAACCATCGTCACGCATATCATTAATAATTTATAAATTCAATTTACATCGTTCGATCTGATTCAGTCTCGATGCAAGAACTGTGTATGTGATAACATTTTTCGAAGGCTTCAGTACGCAAGATAGCGCTTCTATCTATATAGTGTAGCTTAAAGCGGATAAAAAAACTTGTTCCCATAGCGTTACGTAGGATTATATTAGCCTCTTTTTCTATATACATTTATATATGATAATACCACCAGTGGACAGTAAATAAAAAAGAAAGCAGCTTTTACGGTTTCCTTTTTTCCTTGTTCCTAGTTCCTTTGTTTTTCTAAGAAGAAGGGACTTTTAGAACCTGTTCTGATGAGATCCAGGGACCCGAGACACTTCCTTCTTTGAGCGCACCCCCACTGCTCTCATATTTGCATAAATGCCTTAGATTTCAGCTTCCTTGGTGATGGGCCCGGTAGGATGTCCTCCTTTGATGCTAGGGGGATGGATAGGCTCTGGGTTGGTTAACTTGGCCCATTTAAAACAAAATCATCCGTTTCGCCAAACTCAAAGCACAATCCGCCATTCGCAAACCCGCGTAAGAGTATACGAATTCGGTCAATGACCCAAACAACGCAACTTGAGAAACGCACAAAAAAAATCATCTTTACTGCCGTGTTTAGCCAAACCAGCAATCAAGGTGGTATATTACTTCACATCTTATTCGGATGTTTAACTAAACACCTTCACAACATTTTCCATCTCTTAACATTTCCCATACATGTCCTCAAGAGCCATTTTCAGAACAAGATTCAGCTCAACATCCCAAACGAACATCTTGGCGCATGAAATAATTTACTAGGATCAGTTCCCGATAAACTACACGCACGCAAAAGTTTCGCAAAAGTGTACTCGTTCGGATATACCCTTTGTTTTATCATACGAACAAAAAATAGTAACACTCGAACCCAATCATCAGCCTGGACGAACGAAAAAATCATCGATATCCAAGAAATAGTATCCCCATTTTGCATGCCCTTAAAAACCTGAACATCATTTTCTAAAAAAACCCGATTTAGAGTACAACTCAATCAAACAACTACATAATATTGGGTTTGAACACGGACTTTAGAGCCATGAAGGAGATTCTTTAAAGCTAAACATGATCTCAGCACATTCAAAAATGTAAACTCATTTGGTTTCTCACCGGAGATTTTCATCGAGTCGAAGAGTTTCAGGGCTTCTTCATGGTTTCCATTGTTAATGTAAGCAGATAAAACGCTGGTCCATGAGACAACATCTCTATGTGTCATTTCGTCGAACAGGTGGCAAGGATGTGCTTTGTCTTTAGAAATTCCGATATCTAAGTAAAAATACTATAACAGAACCTAGGCTCTATTTCAAAGCAACAAATGAAGAGATAAGAATGGTAATTTAGAAAGATTGTCTCAATTGTGAGAAAATATTGCATGGATTTGTTTGTACTTTGCTGCTGTGTAATTAGATACGTAAAGCCTTTTATAATTATGAAAAGGTCGAACATACATAAACTACTAGAGGTTTAGCAAATTATGAAAGAACCCACTTACCGTTTAAATTACAAATATCCCCCCAAACATTTGTTTGTCTTACAACAGTGCATCATCAAGAGGGAAACTCGAGGGGGTATTTGTACTTAGACTAAACCTCGGGGGTGGTTTTTGTAATTATTGTGGCAGTGTTGATTATTGTCATTGAACTAAGTTTGTGCTGATGAACCCCCTCAAGGTTTTACTACTATTGCTCCTCCTACTCCTACTCCTACTCCTCGTCCTCCTCCTCCTTCTACTACTACTACTACTACTACTACTACTACTACTACTACTACCACTGCCACCACTACCACTGCCACCACTACTACCACTATCACTACTACCACTACCACCACTACCACCACTACTACCACTACCACTACCACTACTACCACTACTACTACCACTACCACTACGACTACGACTACGACTACGACTACGACTACTGCTGCTGCTGCTGCTACTACTACTTTTGTGTTGATATATTTTTTTTGCCGATGATTGTCTTGTATTGTTGATGCTTTTCACTTATCCTTACTATTAGTTTTTTTTCGTACATATAATAGTTTTTTATGTTAATATGGATCATGTTGTATGTTCAATTTGCATGTGTGGGATCATGATGTACATGTATATTTTTTTTCATGTGTATGTATATTTAATTTTCATGTGTCAAGTGTTTTAGAATATTTTGAGATTAAATGCTGTGAACTACATGTCAGAAAGATGGTAGTTTTTTTAACTTAAGTTACGATACAATGTAAATTTGTAGGTTCAAGTGATAATAATATTTTTCTACTTGTGATTGTGTGGTAAAGGATATCGTGTAAGTACAATATATATTACTTAATGTTGGAAAAGTTGTCCGTGTTGTTCTTGATCTAGATGAATTTCTGTAACGTCCAAGTTTTTCTTTTCTTATTAGATTAAGCCCAATTTATTTAATTTAATTTTATTTTAATTTCATATTCTATTATTTAAAGTCCAATAAGCCTATTACTCAAACTCAAATTACATTTTTTTTCATTTGCTTTTATTTTTACCAAAGCCCAAATTTAAACAATATTATTTTTACTTTTACCAAGCCCAAATTTAGTAACATTATATTGTTTTACCAAAGCCTAATCCAAGCCCAATGGCTAGCCCAAATTCACCGTCTCCACCCTAACTTTCCAAAATTAAAAACTATCTTTGGTTTATAAGCAAAATCCCATTTTTCATCCAACATTCACAAATTTCTCGGAGGTAAAGGTCATTCTTTGTTTTTCTAAAACTTTCTTCATAGAACACAAAACCACTCCAATTTCCAGCAGCCGATCCCTATCCTCATAATTGCCAACATCACCAAAATCGCCAAACCGATGAATTCCCAGCTGAGTCACCACCATTTAGCCAAACTCCGGCCAAATTTTCCACCGCAACCATACTTTTCCCAGGCCCGATCAACCACGAGGACAAATCATCCCGGGTCCCCGACTCTACTGCAACGAACTGACCCGACTCTACTGCAATGAACTGCCCCGACTCTACTTCAACGAACTGCCCCGTGGCCGATTCAAAAGTACCAAACTGTAGCACCATCACGAACCCATCGCCGAGCCGCCACCACAGCCACGATAACCCACATCACCGGATCGCCACCATCATCACGCCCGCCGCCGTGGTGCTTGCACACAGCCACCGTCCAACTCAGCCGCAGCCAAACCACGGCCGATTCCAATCGCCAACCCACGCGGTCGCCGACATTCACCGAACCACCATCGTGGTCAATCAAAAGAGAAGGGTTGGAGAAGAAAAAATTGCCGCTTCCAGGGCCCCTTGATGTCGGAGCCACAATCGTCGCGGTGTCGATTGACGTCACCTCCGCTGCTCAAGGCCGCCTCACAACCACCGAACGCCATCACCACCGGGGCCGCACTTTAGCGCCGCCGCTTCCAGACCCGCGAGTCGACACCTTCGGTCCATTCCAACCGTGGTCGAGTGGTGCTGTCAAACCGAATCGCTGTCAACTGCCATCATGTTGCCGCCTTCCCAAGCTTCGCCGTTGGAGCCTGCCGAGCGCCGCTGCCCGATTTCCATCCCGACCGTCACTGCCATCGTTTTCGGAGAAGGCGGAGCAGTGCCTGCACTTTCTGACCACCGCCTCACCAAGGCCTTACTTCAGCGCCGTCGATGAGTCGAAGAGGAGAGGAAATTGCGTTCTCTTTTTTGGCCGATTTGGGGGATTTCTGAAAAAATGGTTCGGGTTATGAATGCTGGGGATGATAATTGCTATACTCTCAACTTCTTAGAATATTCGAATTAGCCACAGTCCACTCAGTTTATCTTCAATTGACCCCACAACCTTTGGTCCTATTTGACTGAGCCCCCAATTTACCCAAAACCCCAAGTTCAGCCCCCAAGCTTACAAGAAACTCCACTCCAGCCCATAGATCTTTCGAATTATTTCCTCCCACCCCTCAAACTCCACGAACCTTACCAAAAACAGCCCTATTGATCTTCTTATTTAAAGCTATGCTTTAATTAATTTTTCAATTAGTCAAAAATCTATTTTTATCAAAGTCAAGTACTAAGTTAAATTATTATCTTCAATGTAGGAAACGAGGGTTCTCAAAACTAGGATTTTCAAGCACGAGCATCTACATTCAATTTTCCAAGAAACACATTCAAAGGTGGGTGATTCTAAACTTTTTCAAAACTATGTTTGTCTATGTTAAATGCTATTATATGAATTATCTATGTCTCAATGCAACATTCCATAGTAACTTTCGAGCTAAAACAACAGACAGTGTGTTGTAGCAATTCATTTATGATTTATATGATTTCTTCCTAACATTGGCGAACGTGTTCTATGTTTGTCTATGTTAAATGCAATTTTATGAATTATCTATGTCTCAATGCAACATTCCATAGTAGCTTTCGAGTTAAAACAACAGTAGCTTTCGGGCTAAAACAACAGTAGCTTTCGGGCTAAAACAACAGTAGCTTTCGAGCTAAATCTATGGTTGGCCAACATCTATGAACGACTAACAGTGTGTTGTAGCTATTCATTTATGGTTTGTATGATTAGTGTTTAATATTGACAAATGAATCCCCACGGAGCGAGTTGAAAGCTCACACCCATTTTATCAAACTTTTCAGGTTGAGGAGTTGGACGTGGTACGAGGCGGTGGATGCGAAGATGCTATTTTCAATGTTATTTCATTTTCATTTCTACGAATTGGTATCTTAATTTTATGTGAAATTACAAATAAAGTTTGAGACTTGGGTTTCTATTTTAAATCTCCGTGAACAGTTAAGTACTGTTATTTTGATTCATCAAGTGAATTTCTTCTCTTTAAATAAATGTTTAAGTTTTAATTACGCTTCCACTCAAATTTATTGTGATTGTGATTTATTGAAAACTCATGCCCTTGTTTTGGAAGTTTTGTAAATAAAAAATCAAATCTTACATTTTTCGAAATTGGGGCGTGACAATTTCTTAATAAGTTAATAATTTTCATATTAAAGTCTATACGCATGTAATATTGTTGCGAAGGTTTTGAGGCATTGTTTGAATGGACAAAGAATGGATGTCTAAGAGTAGGTTATTATCACATGAGTATGAAGATGGAGTATAATATTTTTTGCAATTTTCAAAGCATAATGTGGTTAATCCCAATGTAATACCTTTGCCCTTATGTAAAATGTGATAATTTACGAAAAAGAAATCTTGAAATCATAAGGGCACATTTTATTTTGAATGGTATGGATTAACATATCATACATGGATATGGCATGGGGAAAGATCTATATCGGGTACATCAATGAATATAAATGATGAAGTCGAGCAAGATGAGAAAGATTTTATTGCTGATGAACTTGTCAACATGGTACAAGAATATGCTGATCATCTAAATCAATTCGGTAAATAACTTGAGGATGTAGAGAAGACATTATATTCGGGATGCACCATATTTAAGAAGTTATTTGCAGTCGTTAAGTTATATAACTTGAAGACGAAATATGGTTGGAGTGACTCAAGTTTTACTGAAATGCTTAGTGTGTTTGAATGCATGCTTCCCGTTAAGAATGAGTTGCCACCATCGTTATATGAAGCAAAGAAAAGTTTATGTGCGTTAGGGATGGATTATGTGAAAATTGATGCTTGCCCCAATGATTGTATCTTATACCGAAAGCAATATGAAGATGTGTACAGTTGCCCTACTTGTGGAATGTCACGGTGGGAATTAGGTAAAAATGGAAAGGTACAAGAAAATATTCGAGCCAAGGTCTTGTGGTACTTTCCACCAATACTTAGATTTCAAAGAATGTTCCTACACAAGGATATATCCAAGGAGTTAACTTGGCACGCAGATAAAAGAGTTTGTGATGGCAAGATGCGTCATCCGACCAATGCACCCTGCTGGAGAGTCGTGGATCACAAGTGGCCAGATTTTAGTCGTGATCCTAGAAATCTCAGATTAGCAATATATGTCGATGGGATCAATCCCAATAAGTTGATGAGTTCCACATATAGTTGTTGGCCAGTGGTGATGATCATGTACAATCTTCCTCCGTGGTTGTGCATGAATAGAAAATTTATGATGCTCTTTGTTATCTGGTCTTAAACAGCCAGGTAACGACATTGATGTTTACTTGGAACCTCTAATTGATGACTTGAAGTACTTATGGGAAGTTGGTGTTCAAACTTATGATTCACATAGACAAGAAAGTTTTTTTCTTAAAGCTCTACTATTGTGGACGATTAATGACTTTCCAGCATATGGAAACATGTCAGGATGCTGCGTGAAAGAATATCGTGCATGTCCTATTTGTGGTGAAAAGACTTGTTCAACTAGGTTGAAACATAGCAGAAAAATCTCTTTCACAGGCACCAGGAAGTGGCTACATGAATATCATCCTTATAGAAAGCAGAAGAAGGCATTTAATGGGAAACAAGAATTTGAGCCAGCACCAAAACCTTTAAGTGGACATGAAGTTTTAAAATCCGTTGAGAAAATTAATTGTCATTGGGGAAAGGCGTTCGATAAGACTCAATCAAGCAATGTGGATGGTAAATCATACTGGAAAAAAACCAATTTTTTTTTAACTCAATTATTGGAAAGATCTACACATTCGACATGTTCTTGATGTCATGCACATCGAGAAGAATGTGTGTGAAAGCCTCATCGGTACATTACTTAATATCCCTGGAAAAACAAAAGATGGAGTTCAGGCTAGATTAGACCTTGTATAAATGAATGTGAGGACTGAATTGGCCCCGAAAATTGGGGAGAAGAAAACTTATTTACCTCCAGCTTGTTATACACTAAGTCGGGATGGAAAAAAGAACTTTTGTAATACATTATTGGGAAGAAAGGTTCCTACCAGTCATTCATCTATTATTCGTAACCTTGTCTCGATGAAAGATTTGAAACTTGTGTGTCTCAAGTCACACGATTGTCACTCTTCGATGCAACAATTGCTTCCAGTGGCAATCCGTGGGGTATTACCTAAACATGTTACGTATGCCATAACGAAGTTGTGTTTCTTCTTCAATGTGATATGTAGCAAAGTGATAGATGTCTCAAAGTTGGATGGTGTGCAAAGTGATATTGTAACCACATTGTGTTTACTTGAAAAATACTTCCCCCATTCATTTTTTGATGTAATGGTTCACATAAGCATTCATCTTGTGCAGGAAGTCAAATTGTGCATACCAGTTTGGTATAGATGGATGTACCCGTTTGAAAGACACATGAGAATCTTGAAAGGATATGTTCGAAATCGCAATCGACCTGAAGAATGCATGGAAGAATGTTATATTGCCGAAGAGGCTGAAGAATTTTTTTCATGATACTTGTTGATCCAAAATTTTGTGCACCCCTTTTAAGATATTTAATTTAAAAACACGTAAGTTTGCTCGCAAGAGTACGAGGAACTTGAAGGGTGGTGAGTTTGACTCAAGTCAATTTTCTCGAGGACAACTGTTCGGTATCTTGGACGTTTTTCTCATTTAGATAAATAATATAAAATATATGTACATCGAGTTTTTTTTTAAGAATTGATTTGATCATTAAAACTAAAGCAAGATTAAATTTAAACTAATTAAACTAATTATCTTAAACTAGATTACCAACTAAGAGCAACAATTAAACTATTCGAACTTAAGAACTGGGAATTAATAGCAACGAATCAAAAAGCATGAATATAAGAAACTACCATGAAGCAATTGTATCATACGAATCTAAGAACGGAGAATTAAGCATAAATCAAATCGCATAAATAAGCTATATAAATCCAATATCCAAAATAAACCCAAGCATGAAACAAATTAAGAACGAATTATTTAATCTAGAATTAACTAAGAAATTAACAAGGAAATTAACTATGAAATTAACTAAGAGTTTAGAATACTTATTGGAACTAGTAAAGGCAATGAAAATCTCCAGCTATTCCGGAGTTGAACGTTGATCTTGGGCGAAGATGGAATCCCGAACGTGAAGTTGAAGCCTTGGACTAGTCGTTCTTCGATCCTTGATCTCGGTCTTCAAATCTCGTTGTAAGATGTGGAAATATGTTTATTCTAAGCCCAAATACCCTAGGATTTCGTGTGTCTTCTTAAGAATCCGAAATAGGAAGGGTATTTATAGATATAGCATGTTTTGGCGCACAAGAAACCCTAAAATGCATTTCTGGGCAGCCACGTCGACGTTGCGTCGACTGACGCGTGCTGGAGCTCGGCGTCGACGCTGCATGTGTGCTCGCGTTGACTGGGTGGGGGCGTCGACTGACGCGGTCATGGATCGACGCTTCAGAGAGTTGCGTCGACTTGGAGTCGACAGAGCGTCGACCGACGTGGGCAGGGTCCGCGTCGACTTAGCATCGACGCTCGCGTCGATCGACGTTACTGAGAGTACGTCTCATTTTCTCAATTTTTCTGCTACTTGTTCACCTCAAAGCTCGTTCTCCACTTTTGAACATCGAACTTCATCTATTTACGCGCTGAACTCTTCTGGTTACTTAGCTGTAAGGTGAAAAACAACTAATAATCACCTATTCTCATCAATTATGATAAAAAATGCGGTAAAATAAGCTGGAAATATAATAATACAGAATTAAGCTTAAATCGTCCAACTTATACCTAAAATAAATAGAAAAACGAACTAAAAGCTAATAAAATAAGGACAAGTCTACGCTAATCAACTACCCCACGCTTAATTGGTTTGTTCGTCATCGAACAAACGATAATTTCAAAGTATAACAAGAATGAGAATTAGTTCAAGCAAGGAGTCGTGCTATGCTAAATAATTAATTTTGAAAATATAGGTACAAATCATGCAACGTCAAATACTCCACCTTTATTACATCGTCGCTTCATAAACAATTCATGCCTCCTCTCAAAAGGGAAATATATATATATGGTGTTCGCTCAAAATCACTCAAGCATCGCTGCATAGGACGTGTATACGCTCAAATTATACGAATGCGTGCATAATAAACAAGTACAGAAAATCAATCTCTTTTCAATCGCAAATTAAGTGTGTTGTCAAACTAAGAATCGGAAAAGGTCTTTTTCGGGTTGTAATGTAAGGCTCTTTGGACGGGTATGGAATTTAAGTCGTGTGGCTAACTCATGATCTAACTTGATCAATAACTCACCAAACCTATTCTAATAACGAAGCGATACGCTTCACCTCGTTCAAAATAAAAAATACCTCACTAAACACTCATAACGTAGCCTTCAACTTGGGCTATTTCTCAACTCGTTACTCCAAAACCGACTTGTCTCTCAAACCACTTAAACACAATCGAAGCTTATAATGTGCTTCTTTTCACAACTCTTTTTCCTTTTAAACATTAGGCTTCACGCAAGAATAAATAATAAACTCAAGCCTTAAATTAAGCGCGCATGCAATTGCTCAACACGATTCAACAAGACTCACCATCCTTTCTTTTTTTTTATCACCCTTTTATTTTTTTTATGGGTTATTTTTTATTCTTTTTTTTTTTTTATTCTTTTGTTCGGATGGTGGTCCAAAATTACAAAAATTCATAAAATCATAAATTCCTAATAAAAATTCCAAAACTCTAATAACCAATAAAAATTAACTAACTCCGCTTTTAATGGGTTGTAGGGGTCTACTCAATAAACACTCATGGCTATAGACATGGATTATTTGGCTATGAGGGGCTCATTCGGAATTTATAGTGGCTAAAAATATATGGATATGGCCGGAATAGGGTTTTATTTATGCCTTAATGTCATTTTCAAAGTCAACTACACATAGCGGTTTCAGAGAGATATCAAATCAAAACTAATTCAAGTACATGCAATGATGATAAACACTCAGGCTACTCACTGGCTTTTGCATGATAAAGTTTGAATTGATGCTGCTTTTTAGGTTTTGCGAAATCAATTGCGTCCTAAGTACCGTTTTACAATATGTAAATAATTTTGAAAAATTATGCACTTATACACGCTCAAAGACAAGAACATAAAATCATTCATAGCTAACTTCGACAGGAAAACCATACAAACACAATATTACGTAGGAATAACATTCAATCACGTTAAAATTTTTAAAAAATGCACAAGTTTTACTATAAATCACACTCAACCATCCCCCTTTTAAAAACGAGGCAAACTCCTGATTGCCATAAGTAAAAGAAAAGAAAAKCAAGGGAGATAGGGAATAAGAGAACATCCCTGAGAAATTGGCGAGCAACTCCAAATAAGCATTCGTGCAATAATCCTTCGTCTCAGACCGCGTGATTGGATTGTCTTGAACAAACCTATAAAAGTAAACAAAACAAGCCACGATTGATATCAATTGCTACGCGCAAGTGCCCGGTGGCACGTCTTTTGGGATTTGAAATAGCCGGACTGCGGCTCAACGTCGTAAACGGCTGGGTTACAGCTCATCAAAAGGATGTCGGACTGCGGCTAACTTGGATCGGATTGCGACCTCGATAGACAAAAATTAGATGGCAGATGCTACTAGCGGTAAGCTCATCGTTATCCTTGATTGTTGCGGCTAGCGGTAGATTCAGCGGTTGATTGTCATTGTTAATGCCTTGAGTTGAACTAGCAGTAAGGCCTTGCGGTAGAGAGCTACCACTATATAACCGTTAGTTGTCCAGAATAAGCGATTTATCGTATTTTCTGCACATCAACACACATATAAACGTACCAAGGCAATTGACATAATATAAAAAGACAAAAATAAAATAAAAGAAAATAAAGAAAAGAAAATGAAAACTAACTAACGCTTGGGTTGCCTCCCAAGAAGAGCTTGTTTAACGTCGAAAGCTCGACGCAAGTTGGTTGATCAGTTTCTAGCTCGTGGTGGGTCCACAAACTCCTTCTTGCTTCTATCTTGACTCTTCGTATATTTCTCGTAATAAGGTTAAATTCGATGCTTGTGGACTTGGAATCTCGTCTTTGTACTCTCATCGTAAATAGTGGCTACTCCATACTCATCCATCTCCTTTATTAAAAATGGCCCACTCCATGCGACTGTAAAATTGGTTGGATCAAACTTACGATCAGAATTATATAGCACTAGTTTACCAACCTTGAACCTTAAATCATTTAACTCCTTATCAAAAACCTCATTTGACTTCTTTTTTGTCGTCATCAAATCCTTGCTATATGCCTTTCCCTTGTTCCTTGTACGTTTAAAATTCTTGTAGGGGTCAAGGGAAACACTTCTCAAACGATTATGCGGTGGCTTAGTCTCTTCTCTTGGCTCAAACTTCGAACGATCTCGTTGTGGTCTCAACTCCACTTTTGGCTCGTTTTTAGGCACGTCAAACTTCATGGGCAATCCATCATCAAATGCATCTACATTATCACACAACTTAATTCCCAGAGAGTCCATCAAATGCTCCCCACTCAAGTGTTCCTTTCCATCCTCATTATCAAACTCTTCGATCGTGCTAATGCTCAGGAGTTCATTCACTCAAGAATATTCTAAATCAATGGTAGAACATTCGTCCTTTATAAATGGTGAAGGAATCTGATGAATGTCTTGAAGTGAAAACATTGTCGTTTCGCCTAAGACGGACATAGTCATCCTCCCTTTGTTTACGTCGATCACCGTGCGCGTTGTAGACATGAATGGACGTCCTAACAAAATAGTGTGTTCTCGATTCTCGCTTTGTACGTCTCCAACGTCCATAATGACAAAATCCACCGGCACAACTAGCTTGTCTACTTGTACTAAGACATCCTCCACAATCCCCAAGGGTAGTCTTATCATTCTATCCGCCAATTGTAACCTCATTGTGTTCAGTTTCAGAGGTCCTAGGTCAAACTCCTTGTAAATTGAGTGGGGCATCAAATTTATGCTAGCGCCAAGATTGAGCATCCCCCTTTCCGTTTGTCCATTCCCGAGAGAAATACTTATGCAAAAACTCCCGGGATCCTTCTCTTTGGGTGGCAATGGTTTCTTAAATATAACACTAACTTCTCTTATCAAGCCTCGTGTTGATTTGCAGCCAAACGTCTTTCCCTTGATGCTAGCTCCTTGAAAAACTTCACAAACATTGGCATTGTCTTTATCACCTCTAGCAGGGGGAGGTTAATATTAACATTCTTCAATAAATTGTATAGCTCCATGAATTTTTTATTTTCCTTGGTCGGGCGTAGGCGACTTGGAAAGGGAACATGATCATAAATAGGCAACTTCTTCGGTGGTGCATTCAAGGAATCGATGGGGTCTTCAGTTCCTGTCGAATTCTTTCACTTTAATAGCCCCGAAACATTTGGATTTATAGATTTATGCATTAGATCGGCCGATTTGGTTGCATCTACTTGTGGTTGGGTTTCGGCTTCTTCCTTGTCGTTCTCCTTTTCTAGCTCTATGCCGTTATCTACCTCTTTTCCACTTCTCAGGACATGAATAGCTGAGGCTTGCTCCGTTTGACTCGGAAGCCTATTTTTGTCATTCAACAATGTTGCCATGGTTGCCGACAGTTGCCCTATCATCATATCTGAATGCCTCTGCCCTTGCTGTATAGTCTTAACAAGTTTATCAATCCTTGACTCGACCTTATTTACTTGCGAAGCCAATTGGGCGAGTCCCTCTTGGTTCCTAATTGTTTCAGCCACTTGATTTTGCTGCCAAACTAATAACTGATCATCTATTTGAACTTTAGTAGGCATCTGCCCTTGCGTATGGAAATTATTCTGAGGTGGTGGCAATGGAGCTTGCGCATGTGGTGATGGATATTGCGCGTTGAATCTCTTAGCGGGTTGCTGCCCCTGATTAGAAAACTTTTGGAGGGCGTTAAATTCTTCGTGCTGTTCATTGTTGAACGGGCACATATCGGCTAAATGTTCAGGGGATCCGCATTGGTGACACGTCGCAGCCATCTTCTTTGAAGAGGCCTTGCTCGCCCGCTCGGCCTTCCAAGCTGCCAATTTCTCATCAAATATCTCCTCGCACTTCGCCTTGACTAATTTGCCATCATCTAAATCAGGATCGGGGATGGACATCTCATTAACTTTTAATTTACGAGGCCGAGAGTTGGTTTGTCTAGATTTTTCGCTCTGTTTCTCCAATACTCATTGTGCCTCGCGGGCTGTTAAATCTCCAAAATCTCCTCCTGCAGCTATTTCAACTTGACTTTTCCCCATGGACGACAAGCCATCAAAAAAAAACTGATTAATTATCTCGAGGGAGTAACTATGATGGGGGCACGCTTGTAAAAGTATTTTGTAATGCTCCAATGTTTCATGAAATAATTCTCCCTCCACTTGTTCGAAGTTAGCAATCTGCCTCCGAAGATGCCCCATTGTTTGTGCTGAATAGTATTGATTGAGGAACTTCTCACTTATCATCTCCCAATCAGTTAATGATCTTAGTTCTAAGGATAGTAACCATGTCTTCGCCTTGTCTTTCATGTTATAAGGGAAGCAAATTATTTGCATCTCCTCCCAGTTAAGGCCATTACCCACAAATCTGCCTACTTCATCGATAACGTAGTTTAAAAACGCTAGAGGGTCTTCATGGGCATTTCGTGAAAAGTCGGAAGTAAATTGAGTTGATGTGGTTTAATCTCTACTTCTCTTGCAGTCGGTCCAAGAACAATAGAAGACCCATAAGGCACAACCTTCGGGCGTGCCAAATCTCATTGTCGAGGTGCTTGGGGGTGTCTCGGTGCTCTCTCTCTCTATGATAGGCAGCCTTATAATCTCCTTCGTAATCTTGGTCATCGAACCATTCATCTACAAACTCTCGTCGAGGGATTGGTCTATTAGGATAATCGTCATACACTTCCTCGTCATGTTGAGCGTTCCTTCCTCTATTTCCTTGTCTTAGTTGTAACGGGGCCCAATTGTTTGGTGGTTGATTGTGACCTCCAAAGTATCGCGGTTCGCTTCCATACTCTACCCCACGTCTTCGTGGAGGTTGTAAAGGTAACTCATTGTTTAATGCATCGAACAACTCATTATGATCGTTCTCATGATTCGCTCTTCTAGCCATAATTTTGGTAATTTCGCCGCACACGATATTAGTAGTTATCGAAGAAACATTTTCGGGAACAGAAACGGGTCTTGGTCTTGCTGGATTCGCACGATGGATATCGTCAAAGAATGGTGCAAGATCGCATTGAAGTGATCGCCTACCTTGCATAAAACTCAACAATGATTCAACGTACCAAATGGCAAAAATCCAAACCCAGTGCAATTATACAAATAATGACTAAATGGAAAATAAAACGAAAAACATCCTTGAATCCTACTTGTTGTCCCCGGCAACGGCGCCAAATTTTTGATCCAAACTTTTGTGCACCCCTTTTTAGATGTTTAATTTAAAAACACGTAAGTTTGCTCGCAAGAGTACGAGGAACTTGTAGGGTGGTGAGTTTGACTCAAGTCAATTCTCTCAAGGACAACTGTTCGGTATCTTGGACGTTTTTCTCAATTAGATAAATAATATAAAATACATGTACATCGGTTTTTTTTTAAAGAATTGATTTGATCATTAAAACTAAAGCAAGATTGAATGTAAAACTAATTAAACTAATTATCTTAAACTAGATTACCAACTAAGAGCAACAATTAAACTATTTGAACTTAAGAACTAGGAATTAATAGCAACGAATCTAAAAGCATGAATATAAGAAACTACCATGAAGCAGTTGTGTCATACGAATCTAAGAACGTAGAATTAAGCATAAATCAAATTGTATAAATAATCTATATAAATCCAATATCCAAAATAAATCCAAGCATGAAACAAATTAAGAATGAATTATTTAATCTAGAATTAACTAAGAAATTAGCTAAACAATTAACCAGGAAATTAACTACGAAATTAACTAAGAGTTTAGAATACTTATTGGAACTAGTAAAGGCAATGAAAATCTCAAGCTATTCCGGAGTTGAACGTTGATCTTGGGCGAAGATTGAATCCCGAACGTGAAATCGAAGCCTCTGACTCGTCATTCTTCGATCCTTGATCTCGGTCTCCAAATCTCGTTATAAGATGAGGAAATATGTTTATTCTAAACCCAAATACTCTAGGATGTCGTGTGTCTTCTTAAAAATCTGAAATATGAAGGGTATTTATAGATATAGCATGTCTTGGAGCCCAAGAAACCTTAAAAATGCATTTCTGGGCAGCCACGTCGACATCGCGTCGACTAACGCGTGCTGGAGCTCGGCATCGATGCTGCCTGTGTGCTCGTGTCGACTGGGTGGGGGCATCGACTGACGCGGTCATGGATCGACGCTTCAGAGAGTTGCGTCGACTTGGCGTCGATAGGCGCACTCTTGGATCGAAACTTCAGAGAGTTACGTCGGATTGGCGTCGACAGAGCGTCGACCGACATGGGCAGGGTCCGCGTCGACGTAGCGTCGACGCTCGCATCGATCGACGCTACTGAGAGTACGTCTCATTTTCTCAATCTTTCTGCTACTTGTTCACCGGAAAGCTCGTTCTCCACTTTTGAACATCGAACTTCATCTATTTACGTGCTAAACTCTTCCGGTTACTTAGCTGTAAGGTGAAAAACAACGAATAATAACCTATTCTCATCAATTATTATCAAAATACGGTAAAATAAGCTGAAAATATAAAAATACAAAATTAAGCTTAAATCATCCAACTTACATCAATAATAAATAGAAAACTGAACTAAAAAGCTAATAAAATAAGAACATGATATGGGAATCGTTTAATGTAAGTAAAACCTGTTATTTAATTCTCAGTTCCATCTTATTATTACGGTAGATTCATATCCTATGTCCCATTATTGATCGAATTAAGGCATTTTTGTCTTAAATAATTTTCTTGGTAGTCGATATACAAAGTAGATTCAAGATGGAAGAAGTCATGTTTGGTCTCAGCAAAAATAAAGTGGCATCAACATAAGACAACCCTCTCTCGTTTCATACAGGAATTAAGTGACAAACAGGTATTTGTTTGAAGGAACCACTTGTTGACCCTAATGATGATGATGACATTGACATTACACAAGAAGATTGGATAGCTTTTGTGATTAGTCGTTTGTCTGATAGTTTCAAGGTAAGACTTTGAGTTTTTCATTTTTATATTAATAAATCTATGATCTCCCACACTCAAGAATGTATTGAAAAATGTTATTTAATTATTTGTCCATATCATGTTTCGTATAAAAATTTTAGGAATTAAGTGACAAACAAAAGGAGAGAAGTAAAGCAAACAAATACTACCACCGACTTGCCCGTAAAGGATATGCAGGATTAGCTCTCGAGATAGTAAGTTCTTGCGTTTTTGTTCTGTTTATAATTTTTGCTTTCATTTTGTTTTTATAAGAAATTCAGAGGATATCATTGGAAGAAGCTATATATACTATAGGTAAATGAAATACTCTAATAGTAGTCAGAAAAGAGCAACCAACCTCACTAAACTCTAGAGGGATTAAAATTCTCCTTTTGCGTCATGCCCGCCCGCCGAGTAGGTCGGTGATTTTATTACATTTAAGAAATAAAATAATGAAATTGTTATAAATAAAATTTTAAGGGTATAAAGCTTGCGAATACTTTTGGAAGGAAAAATGTCAATTTTTGAGTATTTTTAAATGTAAAAAATAGTAAGAATTAATCCACGTAATTAATCAGAATGTAAATTCAGAGTAATCTACTTAAACTTGTATTTTTGTAATTCAACTTTACATTTGGGGTGCGTATATCGGATCCTATTATATTTTGGGGTGTTTAAAGTAAAAGGGGTAATTTTGGTATTTTTGTGATAAAAAATTTAATTGGGGTAAACTAATAAATTTTTGAGGTGCGTACCGCGCTCTTTCTAAAACTCAATTACTTAAATTTTTATTTTTAACTAATAGACTTTGTTGTTTCCCCCCCCCCATTAGCTTCTCTTATCTTTTTCTTTCTCGTTTTCTTTTTTTATTTCATTCTATTCTTTTCTTATTGAACATGAACTCAGCCACCTTGGGTGATTGTTATATATCATATGTTCTCATTATTATTTTGTATATTACAGAACCTAGTATGAAGACCGTTGGCTAAGAAAGAAACAAGACTAGAGTGGTCACATCCAATATGCCACGAGAGTTATACATAATCTACTGTTGTTGTAAGGAAGCTCTGCATGGTGGAAAAAGTATACCTATAAGTTTGGATCATGATGTCTTTGGTACTGATGAGTACTCTACTATCTATCTTGACCTCCAAGATATCACCGACTTCTACGAATTACAACCAATTACATGGTATTGTGTAGCTACATACATATGGTAAGCTGTTTCACGAAATTACACTTTGACTATTGATTTTATAAGTATAGTTTTGTATAAATGGTATATACTCTTTTGTAATCTATTATACTATTTTTATTTGTTCTTCTTACAATGGTAGGTATCTGTACAAAAGGATCAAGGAGGAATTTGTGGACAAATACTAAGACTTGTGCATCGGTATAAGATAGGTTACACGCCAACAACAAGGACAGATAAAGATTATCTAAAACAACAAATGGAACGGAGGGCACATACTTTAGTAGATTGGCTAAATGGCACATTACCTAACCAACTAGTTTTCGCACCATGTAATGTCGGGTGAGTAAGAATTACAATTATACTTTAAATTGAATATTTTCTTAATTTTTAAATAACCTGATTTTGTATTTGATTTTAGTTTTCATTGGATTTTATTTATAATTGACCGAACAAAGAGGTCGTTTATTATTTGGATCCTCTTGGTCCCCAAATTCGTTCAGACAATTGGAGAGATATTGTGAATTTGTAAGATTTCATTTATATTAAATCCTTTTCTAGTTTTATTTATATTATTTTTGTAAGTTTAAAAGATATTTACAGCATTAGGTAGATGTTTCATTAACATTAAACCTAATTATCAATTTGAAGGCCATTAAATTGTATAATGAGAAGAAGGGGAGGAGAGGTAAAAAAAATAACCTAACTGGGATATCATTAAGGTATGTCTCTGTAATTGATAACTTTTACAATATAAATATCTGGATTAGTCACTAACAGCTTGATTCTAATATAGGTTCCAGTTCAACCGGATGATGAGCAATGTGGTTTTTATGTAATGCGATACATGAGTGACATAATTGATGCATTTGTGAGGAATAGTATGGCTCCGCTACGATCAATGATCAAATTATAAATATTTTAATATTTTCATAGTAATATTATGGTAACAAATTTGTGTTTGTTCATATCTCAATAAAGTTGAGTATTCTCGAGCAGAAATTAATGAAATTCGTTTGGAGTGGTCAAAGTGTGTGGAAAATCACATGTTTGAATAGAAAAAGGTACTCGATTTTAAACATATGTTCACTTCTAATTATATGTTGAATGACCAACTTTATTTCTTAGACATTATTATAAATTATAATTTAGAATTTTAAGATGTGTCGTATTTATTATTTTTTGGTCTAGTTATTCTAATTTTTTGATGTTGTCAATGCTTGTAATTTGTAATACCCATGTATCAAATACTGTAACACGCCAAAAGTTATTTCCATTTTAATTGACTTAATAATTTGGGATTTGAATTTATTTATTTATTTAATTTACCTTGGCACAACTTAAAATATTCTAATTTCAAAACCTCTTAACTCTCATTTAACCAAAATCTTTTTCTTTCAAAAGAATTGTAATTAAATCTTTGTGATATAAAGTTTAGGTGACTATCATCAAATTTTATTTTTTCAATATTATTCTATTTATCTTATATCTACATTACATTCCAAGTCATTTTTATTTTATATATTTTAATAGATTTTAAGACTTAAATCATGTTGAGTCATTTTCGGGTTTATTAAATTAATAATACTTTTTTAATTCAAAATTGTGAAAATAATATATTTTAAAAAAGAATTGCGTTTTTGGGTCGGGACGCCTTTCTCTATGGCTTCCCGCCCACATTCTAGATAGTACTTTAAAGTAACCGTTCTAGAAAATTAACCCGGGACGCCATTCCCAAGGGCGTCCCGGACTTAAACTGACGTAAATAAAATTTTATTCAAATTAAATGTCAATTTATATTTTTGTGAATTCTAGTTGTTAATTGATTGTTAAATTTAATTTTATTGATTTTTGATGAAATTACTCATTACGTGAATAATTAAATTGGTTAATATGTCCATTTTAGTGTCAATATTTATAGAATATATTCTAAATTTTTTTATTCAACATAAATATTAATTTATATGTTTGTGAATTTTAGGTGTTAATTGCTTGTGAAATTTAATACTATTGATTTGTGATGAAATTGTTTAGTATGTGAATAAATTAAATTTGTTAATATGTTAATTTTAGTGTCAATATTTAATAAAATTTATTTGGGTTTAGAAGTAAGTGCACATATGGCGAATGCGTCCAGTTGCAACGAGTATGGCATGTATGCATCTATTCTACGAGACGATGGTAGATTTGAAAATGTTAATCCCACCGAGCATCATCCCCCTCCCCCACCGGTGATCCCGGACTACCCCGCCGATTGCTTCGAACCAGATGAAGGAAGCGATTCTGAACAGAATTTAGATGAACTAGATGATGATGTTCATAAAACTGACGAGGAATTCTTTCAGTTGGGGGGTAGCAGACCAAATGAAGATTCTTTTGAACCCACCGTGGATGAGCTTGCCCCCACAATCCATAAACGAGCGGATAGAGGATCGGCACTTTACCAGAACAGACCATTTTTCGATCACGTATATGAAGACGTTCCAATTGATTATATTGGTGTCCCTCAACCGGACTACTATTACTACGAAAAAGACGAAGGAGTGTTGAGAACGGGCATGATTTTTAGAGATAAAAAATATTTGATGTGGGCTGTCAAGGATTACTCAGTGCGCGTCGTCAAGTGCGCGTACAGAGTGATACTGAGCAATCCAACAGTTTGGAAAGTTGTTTGATTGTCGAATTCATTTGGTGAGAATCATGTGGATGTTCCGAATCCAGTAATCGATGAATCACCCGAATGCGGATGGTGTCTCCGCGCTAGTTTTCGTAAACGGAAGGGTGTGTGGGTAATCACAAGATTGGGTTCTACGCACAGATGTCTTGCATCCTTTACATGTAAAGATCACCCCAATTTGTGTAAAAACATGATTGTTATGATCATTACCACCCACGTCGAGAAAGATCCGTTATATGGTGCTTTTCATGTCCAAAGTGCAGTCGAACAAGAATATGGTTATAACGTGCCATATCACAAGGCATGGCAAGGTTTGCGATGGGCTCGTGAAAATGTGTACGGGACGTGGGAGGGGTCGGTCCAACATTTACCAAAATACATGGAGTCTTTGCAGTCGTACAACCCAGGGACAGTGGTCGAGTGGCTGCACAAATCTTCTGGAATCGCCGATGTGCATATGTTAAGATTTGTATTTTGGGCATTTCGACCATGTATCGAGGCTTTCAGACATTGTCACAAGGTGATCAGTGTTTATGGAACCTTTTTGGTTGGAAAGTACAAGCACACGTTGCTGATGGCAGTTACAATTGACGCCAACCAACAAGTCGTGCCACTAGCTTACGCAGTTGTTGATTCAGAGAGTTACAGCTCCTGGTATTGGTTCCTTCACATGGTTGCAAAACATATTATCCACGACATAGAAGGGGTTTGTCTTATTTCTGATCGACATGCCGGACTACTTAGTGCACTAGAACAAGTTTCGGCATTCTCTTCTAATATTTTTTGTTTGCGACATGTCTCTTCTAACTTCAATACGCATGCCAAGTTTATGAAATTGAAAGATATGTGTTTCAAAGCTGGAGCAGAACCCAGGTTTATAGTTTTTCACAAAATAATGGAGCAGATTAAGGCGCTTGATTCGGATGCATTTGCGTACTTGGATGGTATTGATAAGAGCAAGTGGACACTGTCCTACGACGGTAGCAAACGGTGTGGCATTCTAATGGCCAACATGTCCGAGTCCATCAATGGAGTGATGAAATGTGCTAGACGGCTACCAATAACTACCATCGTCCGAGTCACATTTGCCCGAAGTATTCATATTTTTTTTGCTCGTTTGAAAGACACGACAAGACTCTGTAACATGTACCAATTTTGGCCTGATAAGATATATGGGGTGCTCAGGTCAAAGCAGCAATTGGGGACATCTTACCACATTACGGGATATAACTAGGCGGCACAAACAGCCCAAGTTTCCGTATGGGTCGATAGATTAATTCGTGCCCAGAACTTTCGAGTATCCTTGTCGAACGCGGAATGCTCTTGTGGTAGGTGGGCAAGCAGTGGAATTCCGTGCTCTCATGAAATAAAGGTGTGCACCGAATTTAGAGTGGATCCTCGAGCTTACGTCCAAGCTTACTATAGCACTGCTGCGTACCTACGTACTTACTCTGGTCCGGCTTTTGAACCATTTTCTGATGCGGAGGACTGGAACGAGGCAAGTTTTGAATTGGTTCATGATCCCCACATGCGGAGGCAGCGCAGCGTTGGACGAATCAGGGGTAGTAGGATACCCAACGAAATGGACCAACCACAAGTACGCGCAAGGCAACAATACCGCGCGGAAGATGTTGCTAGCTCGTCACAAGGCGGTGGACGTTCTGGTTCCAGGCATTGATATTAGATACGGCGATGATCTTTTCGTGAGTTCGATGTTGTAATTCGCTAGCAGGAATAATTGTTGTGTGATTTCTATTAGTAATATTGATATTGATGTTGTATTTCAATTTATTATCCTATTGACAGACGTTGGATTAATAATCTGTGTTGTATGAATTCCTTAAGCAATAATTCATTCTTGTAGGAAATTAGTAGTTCCTGCAAATTTTAGTCTAATATTTTATTATCGTAATATTTCATTTTTTATCATGTGTATGTATTTATCTTATAGTACGTGTGTATGAATTTATCTTGCAGATGGCATCACAGTTCTTGAGTCAGCAGGGCTTACATAGATCGAGGACCATTGCGGGTGGGCATATAGATGAGGTTCTGAGGGTAAAGCGTGTGGTCTCTCATATTTTTTGGGACGATGGAGATGGTCTGCATCCTCGAGTTATGTCGGTGCTACATCGATGGGGGTTTTATGGGGTCGCACGGTGCGGAGCAATCGCGAAGCTGGACTGTCATTTGATCACCGCTCTAGTTGAGAGATAGTGTCGCGAGATGCATACTTTTCATCTGCCTGTGGGAGAGGCGACTATCACTTTGCAGGATGTGGCTGTTATTTGGGGTCTTCCGATTGAAGGAGCCCCGATGATCGGCGATGATCTCGAGTGGAGCAGGGACGATTGGGCAGACTATATCGAGATGATGTTAGGACTGAGTGTCGATACTGAGGAGGAGATGAAAGGAGGGAGCCATATGAGAATCTCGACGTTAAGTGAGTATCTCAGGATCAGAAGCAGGCATATAGATGATGACATGCCGCAACAGGAGATCGTGCAGTACGCTCGTGGGATTGCACTTTTACGGCTCGGGACGTTGTTGCTGCCATATGGGACGAACAGTTATCTTTCTGTCCAATACCTACGTCATTTCGAGGATGATGCCACGGCATCGGGTATTAGCTGGGGTAGTGTTGTGCTTGCATACCTATATCGCGAGTTGTGCTTGGCTGTGGCTGAAGATAAGAAGACGATAAGTGGGCCCATGGATTTGTTGAAGATTTGGGCGTGGTCCCGAATTTCATCTATCAGGCCAGAGACCACAAGGCTTTCTCTCAATCTTGAGCAGACCATTCTTGTTCGAGCTGAAAGCGTCACGTTGCATGTACTGCCGTATGGTGCTAGGTGTATTTTTTTAACTATAATACTAGCTACAGATATATTAGTAATCAGCGACCATTTTAATAATTTAACTTGAATGTTTACGCAGGTGGATCGGAGAATATAGTTATACGCGGAGCTCTAGGAGCACGTTACGAGTATTCCGCAAGTCACTTGATCGGCTGCACGAGCAGGAGGTAGAAGTACGCTAGTGAATATTTCCTATAGTTATGATATGGTGAAAATTGATTATGATTATTCAAATGTGTAGTGGACGTGGGAACCCTGCGATTTGGACGCACCTGAGATACAAGTGCTGGGGGAGAGATGCCTGAGTGAAAACTGGTTGAGCCAGTGCCCACTAATATGCTGGTATATTTTCGAGATCCATTTTCCCAATCAAGTAACCCGATAGTTTGGCATACGTCAGAACACACCAGCAACCATCAGAGTTGACGTTGATTCATTACAAAGTGTCTCTCAAGGACATGAGCATCATGTTCGATGGACTGAACGTCATCACGCATGGGTTCAAGCATGGGAGGTGCGATGGTCGACCAGGGTAGAAGGCCCTCCAGTTCAGACAGGTGCGGTTACGGTGAGCGGATATCGCAGATGGTACCATCAGCACATAAATCATTTCATCACTCCTCTGCAATGCAGAGGGAGGATACCAGCCATCAGACGTCGGCGTTTACGATGCCATTGTAACAATTCCTATTCGCTTTTTTTCCACTCAATTAATTTAATTATTTCTTAGTTTTGAAGTTCAACCTTCTATGTTTTGAATGGGGAAGTGTGACTGCAAGGTCACATCAATTGTAGCTGGCAAAGGTACATTTCGTATTCCTTTTTCTTTTAATTTCTCTTTTCTTTGTATTTAGTGTTGCATTGTCACTGTTTTTGAATTGGGAAATGTGACTGCAAGGTCACAACAATTGTAGCTGGCAAAGGTACATTTACGCACAATAATGCCACCAAGTACAAGTACAATAATGCAATGCAATCAAAAGGAGGACTAATAACCACACTATACACGTATATTACGCATCTATATATATGTACGCACAGAAAAAACTTACCAAAAAATAGAAACTATACCAGCTAATAATGGCTAATTTTGACGAAAACCATCCAGATGTCCTAAGAATAAATAATAATTACTATGATCCTGCACTAACCCAATAGACCATGGAGATGGAAAAAGTCATCTTGGAATTTTTCATCGCCCAGAAGGAAGGTGTTGAAAGAGGTGCAAAAAAAGCGTATAGGATCTTGAGCGTCCCACAGGTAAAGAGTATACTACAAAGCCATTTCATATTTTCACCAACTACTTCGAAAATTTACGACAGGATCGAAGAAATAGAGATTAGGTATGGTTGGTGGAAGGCAATACTTTCCGATGATGGTGTTTATTTGGATGAAGAACGTGGATTGATCTGTATTGATACTACTATCAATAATAATGTCTCTCCAGCCTATGTAATCTCCACACATCTGTATACAATTAATTAATTATGTGGTTTGTGGTGGTTTTCGTTTCAACTACTAACTGTTCTTTTTTTTTTCAACTAAAGGAATACGGTGATGATGCATCACGGAGATATTATTTGTATGACATGCCACCGTTGTGGGAGAAGATGGAAGCAGCTTTCCATTGATGCATTCTCAAAGTATTAGTAGTCAAATGTCTAATAAAATGGGATCGGAATGATCTTAGTCTAAGTGTGAGACTACGTACTATGTTTAATTTGTAATGTCTAATTTTTTCGCGTCCTCTAGTTATTTATTTAATAAAGTGTGTAATATTTTGTTTTTCCTTTATTTAATAAAAATTTTATTTAATGTTTATCCAACCTTGCTGGTGACAAGACTCCCCATATATCAGTAGGATTTTTATTTAATGATTATCCTTTATTTAATTTTTATTTGTTGTTTATTTTGATCTTGTTGTATTTTTAATTTTGAAATAAAATTTCTTGTAATTTTTAGATATTATTATGATATGTTTATTTATTTTACCTAAAATATTATATAATAAATTATAAAAAAAAAAAACTAAAATAAATAAATTAATATAAATAAATATTATGTGTTAGGGTTAGGGTTACAAATTTTTTGATTTTGCAAAAACAACCCCGGGACGCCACTGGGAAAGGCGTCCCGCCCCCCGCTTTTTTTTTTTTTTTGCATAAAACACCCGGGACGCCTTTCCCAGTGGCGTCCCGCCCCCCAAAAGTTTTTTTTTTTTTCATTTGAGCCCTAAAAAAGTTTTTTGGAGCAAACTGTAACGCCCTGATTTTGATAAACAAATATATAGTTTGTAAATTTAAAATATAATAAAGTAGACTTGGCGTTACGTACATGTCTAGTTGTAAAATCAAAAGAAATTGAGAATTTTATAAAATCATGAGTTACGCAACGGATATAGTAATAAGAAAATAATACAATTTCTATCAGTTTTAAATTGGTATTTTAAGGTAAAATCTTCTCGGGTTTAAATCCCTTTGCAACGATACATCTTTAAAATGGTAAATAAAATATAATATAATATGAACTTTACTATTTAAAAATAATTTTAAGGAAAACACCTCGAAATCATAACTTCTAGGCCCCCTTTTTATAATGAAACTTTTAGGCCCCATTTCAAAAATAGATGTATAAACCGAAATAGGATTTAAATAGAGATATCCAAAGTATAAACTCATATCCTTTAAGAATAAAGTAAGGATATCAATATTTATATATTTTCGCCCACGCTTTCGCTGCGCTACTTTGATATATAACCTTCAGAAATAAAACGTAGACAACTGATAAATAAAACTAGAAGTCAAATCGACATAGATTTAAAGTTATTGAAATTTTACTTAATCATCCACCTCCAACGGTCACTCGTTGCTCGGTCTCCTCAACCTGAAATTTGTTAAATGATAGGGTGAAAGCTCAGTAGTTACACCGACATATCTCACGTAAATCATAAAACTCAAAAATAGCTCATTGAACCATATAATTCATAGAATAACAATTTAGAAAAATATAGACATTGACTGCAGCTAGAAACGCGATAATAACTTGTAACGGCTACCGGTTCTAATTCATGGATTTTAGAAGAATGTCAACTTTGACTGCGCAGCTAGAACGCAATGACAACTTGTAACGGTGACCGATTCTAATTTCATGGTGGTTTTAGAAGTTACTTTGACTGCAGGTAAAACGCGATGACAACTTTTATGGTCACCGGTTTTAATTCGTGGATAGCACGTTGGGTTGAATCCCTTTTGGCTATATAAGTCGGTTTTAGAAATAAGTCGTACTCAAGAATACATGGCACACATAGCATAAAAATTGAGAAATACAATTTAGCACAAGACAGGTCGGTGGTCCCTACCTCGTAAATAAAGTCGTTGAAAGTTGAGTGAAATGCACGTGGTTGAATCCTATGTCCCGTATTGCTCGTCAACCTAGTAAATTTAAAAATATACTTAATTAGAATATATATTTAAATAGATTTTGAAATGTGGTGTGTGTGTGTATATTATATATATATATATATATATATATATATATATATATTATTATATTATTTATATAATTTAAAGTTCATAAATTTTAAATTTAAAAATAAACAAGATTGGACTGAATTGAGGTTTAGTAAAGCTTCTTGGGCTGGATTGAGAGTTTTCATAAGTTGGAGGGCTAAATTTGGGGTTGTTGGTAAACTGGGGGTTCAATTGAAAAGGGCTAAACTTCTGGGGGTTAATTGGTAAATTTTGGAAAAAGGCTTGGTATATAAGAGGTTTTCAGCCCTTTCAAGGTTTAGAACCCGTCTCTTCTTCGCCCTCTTTTCTCCTACTCCAGTTCGAACACCGTCGATGGAAAAACTTCCGGCATCGAATCGCGGCGGCGATAAAGATGGCAATTGGGGCAACGGCGTTTAGCAGGTGGGGACACAACAGTTATGGGCGTCTGCGAGGCGGCAGCGGCTGGATTTCAGGTTTGCCAAATTTCAGAAATCGGCGACGGCGAACGGCGGGGCTCCGAGTGGTGGTTTGTCGTCGAGGTTATTCGGACGCAGGTTTTGCTAAAACGATGGTTGAGGTGGTGATGGATGATGTGAGTTTAGGGTTTTGATCGGGCTGTGGCTGATTGGGGGTTTTGGTTGCTTGGGCCAGTTTTGGGTTGGTGTCGGGTTCCGTTCAGGCGGCTGAGGAACGATGGTTGGGGTGTTCATTATTTGGGCTGGTAGCGGTTAGTTCATCGTAGGGTTGGTGTCGGTTTCAGAAATTTGATTCGTGTGATATAGGGTTCTCATCGAGCTGTCGTTCTGGGTTTGGTGGTGAAGGGTTGAGTTGGCTGCAGGTGGGGGTTTGGCCGAAAAATTTGTGTCTGTTTGGGTTTGGACATAGTCCAATTTGGGGCTGTGGTGTTGGGTTCGGGCCTGGGTTAGGGTTTGATGTGGGTTTCGGGTCTATGGTGGTTTGGTGTGGCCGTAGTTGGATGATGATGGATTCGGTGATGGTTTGTGGTGAGTGGTGGTTCATCCGGGAATTGTTGGGATGGTGAGTTTGGCCGGCGATTCGTGCTGGCCAAGAACAGGCCGGCGTTCGGGCCTGGAAACAGTCGGAAAACATGGCTGGTGTTTGGTTGGGGTTGATTTTCTTGAAAACTTTAGGAAAAAATAAGAGTAGGGATTTACCTATTTTCTCGTGTGAGCGGGAGTTGTGAAAAAAAATTTGAAGAGGTTTCGTGTATATATATATATATATGGGGACTTCTACGGTGCCGTGAAGATACTATTCCCCACTTAATCAGAACCATTAGATCCAAAGTTGGTTATGGATAATGGTAAGATCAAGGGATGTAAATGCAGGGGGCTGGGAGGTTTGGTGCCTTCACGGCACCGTAGTCATTTCCTATATATATATATATATATATATATATATATATAATATATATATATATATATATATATATATATATGGTTGGGTTCAAATGAGAACCCCGTCGTTATATGTGAACCTAGGGACTAATCCTGGCCTTAGATCTAATATTGCACAGTGCAATTATATGTCCAGGTTCATTGTGCTTTTTACACAGTACTGTAGTGCTAAAATCAGTCCAGTTTTTTTAATTTAATTTATATATATATTTTTTACGTTTTAAAATATGCAATATGTATCTTAAATTGTAGATCTTGAGAATGTGATTAATTTGATATATATTTCATTCAAAACGAATAAAATTTGAAAAAGTTATGGTTTGTTGAAGATTTAAGTTTCATTTCAAATTTTTGAATTTGCAGTTTATAGACGAAATTTGCGGTGTTTTTTTTATACAATCGTAGTGTTTTTTCTTCTTAATTTATTGTGCTTTCCAAAGAATAATGTAGTGCTCTTTGTAAACGTTGATATATGTCCAAAATACCATTTTTAATTAATTAATGCTGACATGTCATGATCTCAACCATCAAGATTATCCAATCTAATGGTCAAGATGAGTCCCTAGGTTCACATATAATGACGGGTTCTCATTTGAACCCAACCCTATATATATATATATATATATATATATATATATATATATATATATATATATATATAGTTAAGGTTAAATCCTATTCCTAAAAAGATTAGGATTGATAAAATAATAAATAATATAAATCCTATTCTTAATAGGATTAGGATTGAAAAAAATAATAATAATAAATAATTAAATAATAAAATATTAATAAGTTATAATAGTTTTAAAAATTGAGATATATAATTTATTTGGCAAACGAACTATCAATCCGTTTAAAATAGAGTTCTTAGATTATTTAAAATAAAATATAAAATCACTTATGGTGACGAGCTTGGGACTAAAATTATATTTTAGTGCATGACGATAAATAGAAATATAAAAATATGCGATTGATTCTCGGGTGTTACAATCTACCCCCCCTTAGAAAAACTGTCCTCAAAATTCTGCACTTACCTGAAATGCCAAAATTTGGGTACTTTGCCCTGAACTCTTCCTCCTGTTCCCAAGTGGCCTCATTCATCCCATGACGTCTCCATTGCACCTTGATCAATGCTATATCCTTATTCCTTAACCGGTGTATCTTACGATCCAAAATCGCTTGCGGAGCTTCCTCATAGGTTAAATCCTTATTAACCTCCAACTCTTCATATCTCACGATGTGGTGTGGATCGTAGACATACTTTCTTAGCATCGATACATGGAAGACGTTATGAATGCTCGATAAACTTGGTGGTAGTGCAAGTTCGTAGGCCAAATCTCCAATTCTTTTGAGAATTTCAAACGGCCCTATGAATCTTGGTTTCAACTTCCCCTTCTGACCAAGTCTCACTACACCTCGGACTGGTGCTACCTTCAGAAACACCTTATCGCCCACTTCAAAATGCAGATCCTTCCTTCGACGGTCCGCATAAGACTTCTATCGATCCTGTGCAATTTTAATTCGGTCTCGGATCGTGGCAATGTGTTTAACCGTCTCTTGGACCAGTTCGGGGCCCAAGATCTTTCTCTCCCCTACATCGTCCCAGTACAGAGGAGATCTACACTTTATTCCGTACAGAGCCTCGTATGGAGTCATACCAATGGTGGATTGATAACTGTTATTGTAAGCAGATTCTACCAACGGTAGTAAAGCTTCCCACAGACTTCCCAAGTCAAGTATGCAGGTTCTCAGCATATCCTCCATGACCTGGTTAGTCCTCTCAGTTTGACCATCTGTTTATGGGTGATAAGCTGTACTGAACTTCAGTTTAGTGCCCAAAGCACTTTGCAAGCTTTTCCAAAAGTTCGAGGTGAACCTCGTATCTCTATCCGACACAATTGAGACCGGTACTCCATGCAACTTAATAATTTCCCGAATATAGATTTGGGCATATTGTTCCATGTTGAATGTCATCTTGACTGGTAAAAAGTGGGCCGACTTAGTTAAACGATCTACTATGACCCATACCGCCTTGTTACCTCTCGTCGATGGCGGTAAATCTACTACGAAATCCATTGAGATATGCTCCCACTTTCATTCTGGAATCTCTAGTGGTTTTAGCAAACCTGACGGTCGTTGATGTTCAGCCTTAACTTGATGACAAACTAGACACTTCCCCACAAAGGTGGCAATGACTCTCTTCATGCTCCTCCACCAAAATACTGTCTTCAAATCCTTATACATCTTAGTACCACCAGGATGTGCAGTGTAAGGAGTACAATGGGCTTCTTCCATAATTTCTTTCCTAAGACTCTCGTCTTTTGGTACACAATTTCTTCCTTCGTAAAACAACACTCCATCTTCCGCTAAGACAAAACCTTTGATGGTTCCTTTCTGTAATTTCTCCTTCATCTTGCTATTGAAACCATCATGAGTTTGAATTTCCTTGATCCTTTCTCTCAAAGTTGGTTTTACTACTAAGGATGCTAAGATCCCCTTTGTGTTTCTTGGAGGTATCACCATTTCGATCTTCATCTTGGCGAGCTCCTCAACCAACTTATCTTGCTCGGAAAGTAAACTCATTAGTCCCCCCTTACGACTCAACGCATCAGCTACCACATTTGCCTTTCCTGGATGGTAGTTAATGGTACAGTCATAATCCTTAACCAATTCCAACCATCTGCTTTGACGCATATTCAACTCCTTCTGAGTGAACAAATACTTCAAGCTCTTATGGTCGGTAAAGATCTCACATTTGCCTCCATACAAGTAGTGTCTCCAGATCTTCAAAGCATGAACTACAGCTGCGAGTTCTAAGTCATGCGTAAGGCAGTTCGTCTCATGGGTTTTGAGTTGTCGTGAGGCATAGGCCACTACCTTCCCATGTTGCATCAAGACACAACCTAAACCTTGTTTCGACGCATCGCTATAAATAACGAAGTCCTTTGTTGGGTCGGGAATTGTCAAGACGGGTGCGGAAGTGAGCCTTTTCTTTAGCCCATTAATGGCTTCAAATTTAGATGGATCCACTTCTATCCCTTGAGCAGTGATGATGTGACCAAGGAACGCTACCCGGTCCATCCAAAACTCACACTTACTAAACTTCGCATATAACTTCTCATTGCGAAGCGTTTCTAACACTATTTGTAAATGTTCTTCATGCTCTTCTTTATTCTTCGAATAAATCAAGATGTCGTCGATGAAAACTATGATGAATTTATCCAAGTAGGGGTGGAAGACCCTATTCATCAAGTCCATGAACACTGCTGGAGCATTGCTTAGCCCGAAAGGCATCACAACGAATTTGTAGTGTCCATATCTCGTTCTAAAAGCAGTCTTCGGAACGTCACTCTCTTTGATTTTCAATTGATGATACCCCGACCTTAAATCTATCTTAGAGAAAACTTTTGCTCCTTTTAGTTGATCAAATAAGTCTTCGATTCGAGGTAACGGGTACTTGTTCTTTATTGTGAGTCGATTAAGTTCTCTATAATCGATACACATTCTCATTGACCCATCTTTCTTCTTAACAAAGAGGACTGGTGCTCCCCACGGTGAAACACTCGGTCGGACAAAACCTAAATCCAATAACTCTTGGATTTGTGACTTTAGTTCTTGTAGTTCCTTCGGAGAAAAGGTATGAAATAGTAAAGTCGTACAAGGTAAGAGTAAGTACAAGTTAGGATCTTTGTCCAAATTGACGAACAAAGTGGTAATAAAACAAACAATGTGAAGTCAAAAGGTGTAGATATGTGATATATATAAGAAATACTCACATTAAAAATGAAATAATTAATAATTCAGAATTATTATAGAAATATCAATATCTAAGGAAAGCTTATACAGTTTGATCACTAGTCCGAACGTAAATTTACCAGAGAGGAAAAATGATGGAAAGAGAAGTGATAGAAGCTTTAAGATAAGGTGTATAATTTTCGGAACATACAACTAGAAATGTTACAAATAATGAGATAAGTTGTCAAATGGTAGAATAATCAAAAGTTTTCAGAATGGGTTGCCAATTATAGAGCGAATAACAACCAAAAATGCAACACCACTGATGTAGCAAACAAAACAAGTGAGCACTAACAACGGTAGAAGGGTCAATTCCCTAGAATAAGCAAAGATAAATTCTTGGTATAGAATAGGAATAAAATATAAGGGTGATAGAACAACGATGTGAGGTAAACAAAGTAAAATCGATTCCACCAAGACTGAAGATAAACTCGAAAACAAAAGTCATTGAAACTTAAGTTCATTTCAACAATGCATATGGGAATTAGTATATCAGAGGAAGTCAACAAAAACTTGGGTGCATTGTGCATTTCGAAAGTAGTTTTGTTAAAGAGCTCTACAATCAGGAAAAAATCTATCAAGTAGAGAAAAAAAAAAAACACTACCAATGTTAGAGTACAAGAGAAAGGTGGCAATATGGATGAAGACTTTCAAAATTCAACAAAAGTCTCAAATTAAAAAAATTCGGGAGTAGGTAAATAAAAGAACTTAATGTTCAGAAGATAATGTCATGAGAGATTAAAATCTTCATAAACAAAAGTTGGTGTCAACCGCAATGAGTATGATAGGTTCAGTGACAAGTAGGTGACAATTATCATTCAAAATAATCAGGAGTTCGGATGAATTAAAGGTACGGAACAAACATTGACACTAAGTGTAAAATAGTGAATCACTAAGAACGAGAGACAGAGTGCAAGGTAGAACTTGTTCTAAACAAGTGCAAATTTGAGAATATAATTATGAATGAAGACATCCAAAGAATTCAATAAGCTTGACACTCAAAGAGAAAGCATTGGCAACAAATGGCCCTACAATTTTCAAAGCATAGCTTGAAGTCCAAGAAATGGTAGTGAGGTTCATGATCCCAAAAATTTCATGAGAAAAGAAATTAGTGACTTGTAGAATATTTAAACATACAAAGTCAGAGCTTGATAATGAAAGTCAGTTAGACAGAACGATTTCTTTTATAGTTATTCGCTGCTGTAAAAAAAATATCAAGAGTGTAAAGAAATGGAATTAAGATGTCCACCTTCAATATGGATCAGTCACATAATGCAAAAAGAAACAAATCAAGAACTCCAATGAATAAGACAAACAAGATATGAAACTTATTAGATTTTAGGTACAAATAGAGACGAAAACATGGATAAAGATTTTTCAAACTCAACATAAATCTCTATTCAATAAATTCAAGAGGAGGTATCAAAAATAACTTAATATAATCGGAAGATAGTGTCATGGGAGATGAGAATATTAGAAAATTTTTTTGATATTCAACGTAATGAATATGCAAGGCTCACCATTCAATGAGATCCAAGGAAATAATGGTTATAGAGTAGAACGAGTGATTACGTCATAAAATGAAATCGATAAAAGAATCTCTAAGTTTACAATGAGGTATTTAACCAGCAGAAAGAATCACAATATGGTTGATAAAGAAAGTTTTAAGAAGAGAGGTCAAACTCTCATTGGTTTACAAAAAGTATCACTATTGGACAATGAATATGAGGTATAAATCCAACTCTCACAAAGAGAAATCAGTTAAGGGTCATCCATAACCAAATAGACTCATTTGTAAGGAAAGTTATAAAATTGTGATTCCTCACATGAAAAGTATTCTAATATTTAGAAGAATACAATAACGACTTGGATAATTTTCAGGTTTAGAATTTCGCAAGGAAAATAAATAAACTGGTGATAGTGTACCATGCAAAATAAGAGAGTTTAAGAAAAAATGTTTCTTACTCAAGTATATGATCCTCTATGAATGAATAAGTTATTCACGAGGTAAAGAAGCGAGGTACTTGCTGAGAACGCAAAGAGGTAACTAAATAGAGGTTAACTAATTGTCACAAAAAGCTAATTGAAAAGCGAAAATCCGAACAAGAAATAAATGACACATCGAGGAGATACGTAGAAAAGATTGTGATTCCTGTTTACTCAAAGAAACGGAACAAAGTTGAAAAGATAAATAAGTAATCATCCAATATAAGTAAGAGAAATGGATGGTTGATTTTATTTCAAAGATAAAGAATGAATGTAATCAAATGATCGCTTATCAAGTAGGATAATAAAATAAGTAACAGAATGAAACAACAAGGTATTGTATGAAACGATTCTATTTAGAGTGAAAGTTGAACACGACGACAGACGTCACAAAGTAGATAAAAGGTCAGATACAAGGAACATAAACTCTAAATGAAAGTGTAAAGGAAATGACAATTTGAATGAAACTAGATAAAAGGTTAGATACAAAGAACAACTCTTCAAGATAAACAAGAACTCAAACAAGTATTGAAATTAGAAGAAGGTTAAGGTTACGTAGTGAAAGAATTGATGTTCAAGTTGGACAAACTGAAGATGAGAAATCCTCACGTCAACCAACTATCCAATTGACAAATCTGGTAGTTACTCTTTAATCTGTCAAAGTCATTACTAATATTCTAATTCTCAAGTCCAAAATAGCAGTGGCATTCCAATCACAGGCCAAAGACCCTATCCTGGTTACGCTTAAGTGCAACTCCTTTGCACTCAAGCTCTGATACCAAAACTGTAACGCCCCAAATAAAATACTACCTTAATAGTAATATAAATAAATAAACAAACAAAGTCTCACCTTCTGTTTGTTAAAACTTGTTTTTTTGGTAGACTTAATACGACTAGATTTTTATACAAACAATACTAAACTGATAAAAAGTAGCCCTAGCCAACGAGCCACTCTTCACCGGGAGGATCGAGATCCGGGTCACTCTCAAAATGTCGATATTTGGAGAGTATGATTTTAAAACAAAAGAGAGCGTGAGCTAAAAGAGCTCAGTGAGGGACAAAAATGAAAATGAAAACTTTCTTTTAAAATATGAAATTTACAAGAGTTTAGAAAATAATTTTCATAAAATAATCAAAGCACTTAGTGTGCAAAATTATTCTCATATGTTTTATAAAATTCTATCCAACAACTTCAAAATTAAAATATTTTAAATTTAAATAAATAATAGATTTTTCAAAACTAACCGATTATCACATTTAGAACAAACAGATAATGTTAATTTGTTTTTAAGAAATCAATTGAAACAGTTAACAGTTGAACAGACAGGAAAAGCTGTCTCGTTCTTAATTTTAAGAAATCAATTGAAACAGTTAACAGTTGAACAGACAGGAAAAGTTGTCTCGTTCTAAAACAGTCAGTCCAATTAGTGAGTGTTCGGGTACGAAACTCTAGAGGTGGCTCCCGCGCGTAGCACTTAGCCCCCGAAGGACTCTAGAGGTGGCTCCCAAATATAGCACTTAGCTTCCGAGCCAGATTAACTCACATAAACGTAGAATCAATGTCGATCAAATATGACCCATACGTTTCCGCTCACCATGAAAGGTGACACTCCAGGCCGCAGCCTTAATCTCCTTATCCCTCCTAGTAGGCTCGACGTCCCTTTAGCTATGGGATTCAAACCCAGGGTACACCATATTCCAGAATATACCCAAACTACGACCCAAATCCTGCCGTCGTCTCCGACCCGACCAGRAAAAATGGGAATAGGTACCACGAGTAGTCAAGCAAGAACCACAGGCAACCTGCTCGATTGATTGCCCAAACTACTCATGTCTGACAGACAGTGACATCGACAGATAGACAGACAGTAACAGTAATTGATAGACAGTAACAAGCAGTAACAATCGATAACTGACCGTCAACAACAACAGTCGAGTTCAAATGATATCTTTGATATAAAATCATATAATTGAATTTATGATTAAGCACAAAGGCAATGCACACTTGCATATTTTCCCTCAAAATACTATTTTTCAAAAGACTATACAAACAGGAAAATATGTTTAAGCAACAAGTGCTTCTTGATTTGGAAAATCTCAAACTTTCAAGTTAAAGATATTTTACTCGCAGAATAACACAAACAATGCATTATAATTTGAGAATTTTCAAACTCCCCAGTTTAAGGAAGTTTTACTCACCTTCTTTGAAGTTCTTTCCAGAATCAGGCATATATCTACGATGGCTTTACGAGGTTCCCGATCTAGTACATGAAATGCATCGTCACTTCCAGATAAAAGCTCATGTACAGTCCTAAAATACAATATAACTATATTAAAGTAATATATATAAGGTCCTAAGACACTTGGAAACGAAACTATACAATTGGAAGCGTAATAATACAATAAAAACACTTGGCCTCGATTCTTGAACTTAGAAGTTCAAAGGGTAAAATTATAATTTTGGATACGTCTTATGTAGAAGGATGTTATAACGAAGCTATGTTCGAATTTAAAATCATTTGTAAGTCATTTGACCAATTTCGGCTCAAAAATAAGAAAGTTGTACGGTTTGAAAAATTAATAAAGTAATTGGGGTCAAAATATAATTTTAAAAACTTTTAAATGTGGGGTCAATCTACAGTTTCAAGGAATCTGATTTGTGGTCAGTTCGGAATAAATCAAAAATTGATTAAAAGGGACTAAATTGAACATTAGAGGGTTCAAATTGAAATTTTAAAAATCTTCAATTGGGTCCAAAACTATATCTAATTCTCAAAAACATAACCCTCAACTTTTGACCCATTTTCTTTCAACCCCAAAACTTTCTACCCCTGTCCACCACCACTTTCCACACCTCGCCACCAGCCAAACACCCTCATCCGACACCACTGCTCCATCCGTCATCTTGAATACACAAAATACACGCTACACATTACCAACACACAACACCCACTCTCCCAAGCACAAACGAGACACACAGTACACACACTTCACAGAGCTACAAAAACACTTATCGGAAATCAAAAGATGAGTATAAAAACATGTAGCTCGTGACCAGAGCTTTCAAATAGTGTATGGTTCATAAAACTTCGATATTTCAAATGGCCAAAATGGGATTTGCCGGCATCCGACGGTTCGAGGCCCCGTCGCTACTTCTCCGAAAACGGTTCTCAAAAATAAATATATTATCAAATACTACACGTCGATACGAATAAATTGATTTATAAAACAATAATTTCGGACCTGCCGTTTGCCGGAAATCGAAGATCGACGGCGTCGGCCCGAAATGTCACAGTGCACAGGAACTTCTCTGGCATTTTTCTGATGATCCAGAGCTCCGATCGTCGATCCGGAGGTGGCGTTGGAAACCTTATGAGGTTGGATATCTACGGTATAAATTTATTCAAAGTCCAGTGGTTGGATTTTCGTCACGAATCTGACGAAATAAGCTGCCATAAGTGGTGGTGCTTGGTAGCTTACGGCAAAGAAGAAAATGGCTGGAAAGGAAATAAAACTGTGCTGTGTTTTTATTCTAAATGATCAACCAATTCCAGCCATTTATAGAGGAGAGAGGCGGTGAGACATTGGGCTTGGGCTTGGTTTATGGGCTCAAGTCATTGGACTAGGCTCAATGGTTTGGGCCTATTTAATTGAATAGGTTTAAAGAATTTTGAGTCCGATTTATGGAAAAAAAAATATAATGTGTATATTTATTTCCGCTATAATATTAAATAAATAAAAATAAAAATTTCATAATATTCAATATATATTCCAACAAAATGTTATTGTATAAAATATTTCAATTGACATGAAATAAAAAATAGTGATATAAAGAATAATCAAATTAATTTAAATAAATTATAACTGTATATAGACGGGGTTTCACATTCTCCCCTCCTTAAAATAATTTGGTCCTCAAATTCCTTTCTTAGATAGTCCAGGCAATTCTAATACTACACCACGAAACTTAAATCCAATAGTCACTCTATTAAGACACAAGGTAGAGATGATTGAAATGTGTACAGATGAATATTATTACAATCAAAGATGAGGTTGAAAAGATTGTGTGATTCGATCGAGAGTAAATACAACTTACATAAGAAAAAAAATGAACCAATTATGTAGTAACGAGTTAAATGGCTTGTAAATCAAAAGTGTTGATGAGTGTGATGTATAATGGAAAAGAACCTAGTAATTGAAACCGCAGTCAATATAGAATTTTCAAACTTCAGACATATCAAATAGGGAGAGTACGACAAAAATTCTTGCCAATATAATAAAACAAGTCGGTGGCATCAGTGCTTCGAAGTTAGCCAAGCGAAACAATTTCCAATGGAAGTTAACAAAACACTTACCCCAAATGCCGAAATTTGGGTACTTTGCCCCGAACTCATTTCAAAAATAAAATCATGCATGACTTGTAAATATAAAACATGTGACAAAATTTTGTGTGATCATGACATGCAACTGTGGATTTTTGAAATTATATTTTAAAATAGTGTACCCTTGACATGAAAAATATAAATTTTGAAATAATGCTCTTGATAAAACAAAATGCATAATTTTTAGAAGTCAAATAAACAATGGGCTAATCGTACGAATGCGGATTTGTGGAGTATTGTGTAATGGAGTCATAAATTAATGAAATGAAATAATGTAATTAATTGTGTACCTTGGGGAAACCGGCAAGATATGACAAAGGTGGATGATGATAGTACTATTTTCTTTTAAATCTTGCAAAATAGAAACGAACGAGTCTACAGAAATGAGCTCGCTCTCTCTCCCTGGGCCCGGGCGATTTTTCTTCTACAATCCTTCTCCTTCGATTGACCACGACGAGCCATCTCGCAAGTGTCCCACGACTACCGTTGTTGTTGCCGTTCTCCGAAACCACGATGCGCCCGAGCCACTCTCTAATTTAGCCATCCACAGCCGCCGACAAAGGAAAACCAGAAAACCCTTAAGCCGACCCGCCATCGCCACCTTTCTCAGCCGCGAACCGCCTTTGATGWTCGCTGTCGAGAGGAGAAGGTCCTCCGGACCTGAACCTCTGCCCACTTCTAAGACGCCACCACCGCGCCGCCGATTGCCACTACCCGATTTTTGCCGCCTGTTTTGCTGCGCTATTTTACCAGTTTTCTGCAATTTGGAGAAGACAAAAAAGGGAAAAGAAAGGGTTAAGACGACGGGCTTTAAGGCTGAAAATCCTTTTATTAATCCATTTTCCAAAAACATCCAATTGACCCCCATACTTCTGCCCTTCTTCAATTTAACCCCCATAACTTTTAACATTTGCACGTTGGGTTGAACCCTTTGGCTATATAAGTCAGTTTTAGAAATAAGTCGTACTCGAGAATACATGGCACACATAGCATAAAAATTGAGAAATAAAATTTAGCACAAGACAGGTCGGTGGTCCCTACCTCGTAAATAAAGTCGTTGAAAGTTGAGTGAAATGCACGTGGTTGAATACTATGTCCCGTATTGCTCGTCGCCTAATCATTTTAAAAATATACTTAATTAGTTTATATAAAGATAAATAAATTTAGAAATATTAATATAATAAATAATATTAAAATAAATAGTACTGGACTAAATTGAAGTTTATTAAAGCTTCTTGGGCTGGATTGAGGTTTTCATAAGTTGGAGGGCTAAATTTGGGGTTGTTGGTAAGCTGTGGGCTTAATTGAAACAAGGGTAAAAATGCTGGGGGTCAATTTGTAATTATCTGGAAAGTTGGAGTATAAAATGGGTTTTCAACCCTTTCAAGCCTCAGAAACCCGTCTCTTCTTTGCCCCTTTCTTCCCTTTCTCCAGTTCAAAACCGGCGATGGGCAAAGCTTCCGGCAACAACTCGCGGCGGCGATAACGACGACAATTGGGGCAACGGCGTTTGGCCGGTGGGGTGACTGCGAGGTGGCAGCGATTCACGTGGGGAAGGTTATATATCAAAGTAGCACAGCGAAAGCGTGGGTGAAAATATATAAATATTGATATCCTTACTTTTATTTTTAAAAGATATGTTTTTATACTTTGATATCTCTATTTAAATCATACTTTCGGTTTATTTATTTGTTTTTGAAATGGGGCCTAAAAGTTTTATTATAAAATGGGGGCCTAGAAGTTATGATTTCGAGGTATTTTCTTTAAAATTATTTTTAAATGGTAAAGTCCATATCATATCATATTTTATCGTTTTAAAGATGGATCGTTGCAAAGTGATTTAAACCCGAGAAGATTTTACTTTAAAATACCAATCGATAGAAATTGTATTATTTTCTTATTACTATTTCCACTGCGTAACTCAAGGTTTTATAAAATTCTCTATTTTCTTTTGATTTTACAGTTAGATGTGTACGTAACACCAAGTCTACTTTATTATATTTTAAAATACCAACTATATATTAAATCGAAATCCAACGGCCCCACATGTTGAGTCGCCGCCGCCTCTGCATCGCCGAAACCACGATGCGCCTGAGCCAGTCTCTAATTTTAGCCACCCAAAGCTGTCGATGAAGGAAAACCGGCAAACCCTCAAGCCGACCCGCCATCGCCACCTTTCTCAGCCGCGAACCGCCTTTGATGTTTGCTGTCGAGAGGAGAAGGTCCTCCGGGCCTAAACCTCTGCCCACTTCTATCTCTATTGCCTTGTTGCCTTTGATCGAACAAGGGCAAAAAGGTGTTGTATGCCCACTCTGATGACAGTGGTAATATTTTCCTTGCCTTAGAAGGCATTCTCCAAAATGTCTCTTACCACTATTTCGGCACGTGGGTTTGTTATCCATTCCCTGTTGACTGTACATGCCACCAGTTTTCTGTTGTTTGCCTTGGTTAGAGCTTCTACCTTCCCACTTCCTCTTATCCACCAAGGTTGTGGGTTTAGGATTTACCTCATCCATTCCATGACTCGACTCTACGTCTTGGGCTCTTTTAACAATTTCTGAGTATGGAAGGTCCCCTTGTGCTGATAGGATACCAGCTAGTTGGGACATCAAGACTCTTTTGAACCTCAATGATTTCTTCAAATCGGTGTCCACCAGGTGCATAGCGAAACGGCTCAACTGGTTAAACCTCCTCTCGTACTCAGTGACCGTCAAGCTCCCTTATTTGAGATTCAGGAACTCGGTCTCCTTCTGATCGTGATATGAGCGCGGGAAAAACTTCTCCATGACCACCGCCTTTAACTTGTTCCATGTGAAAGCATCCCGTTCTACCTCCGAACAGGTTCTCCAATTTCCTTCCCACCAGTGATCAGCATCTTCAATTAGCTGAAAAGTGGCGCACGTGACCTTCTGCACGTCGTCACAAGCTATCATCCTAAAGATTCTCTCAAGTGATCGAAACCACTCTTCCATTGCATCGGGTCCATCTCTACCATTGAAGGTGGGCGGTCGGTAGAGGCGGAATTGCTCTACTGCTTTTGAGTTATTGCCTCCATTCCCCAAGCCGTTATCTTGGAGTCGTTGGAAAAAGGTTGTGAAGACCGTGTCCATAGCTTCAACAGTCGTTTGGTCAAAATGGGTCGGGTTTTCTTTGTTAACCCTATTCCCGTTTCTTCTTCCTCGATTAGACGCCATATCCTAATGTCATCAATAATATTTTCTTGATTATTTTACGAGGTATAACTCTCAATATACGTCGTAAAATTGCATTTTCTTTAGCCAAGAGCCACAAAAGATATTTGGTCAACAAAATGACCCCACCGTATCTACCTCTGAAAGGTCACAACTAATTAAGACCTCTATGTCTTGGAGTGCAATCGGACCAAAAATCATAAAATATACCCAAATGGAATGTAATAATGAAATAACATGTTATTAATTAAACATTTGAATACTTGCAATGAATTTTCGTACCTTGAGGATATCGATGAATGTTCAACAAGGAGGAATAAAAACTAATTTTTTTTTAAACAAGTCGAGTCTACAGAACCAATCAAAACCTTAGCTCTGATACCACTCTGTAACGCCCCGATTTCGATAAAACAAATATATAGTTTGTAATTTAAAATGTAATAAAGTAGACTTGGCATTACGTACATGTCTAATTGTAAAATCAAAAGAAAATAGATAATTTTATAAAACCATGAGTATAAAACAAATATATAGTTGGTGTTTTAAAATATAATAAAGTAGACTTGGCGTTACGTACATATCTAATTGTAAAATCAAAAGAGAATAGAGAATTTCCAAAATGTTCAAAATTACGCAGCGAAAAATAATAATATAAATGACCAAAGTCCTATCAAATAAAATTGATAGTTAAAGCAGCATTTGTTTCAAGTACGACTTTTATTTAAAACATAAAACAAATTTAGAACATAAAACTGACATCAAGAGTTTTTATTCCTTTCCTCGTCTCCCATTCACTCGATATCTTTGTTTGTACTTAAAAATAAATATCGTTGATTTGGGATGAGCTCAACGTGCTCAATAGTTACACCGACATATCTCATGCAAAATCATACAACTCAAAAATAGCACATTTAACCATAGAATTCGTAATTTTAACGCCGAAGACAATTGATTGCAGCTAAAACGCGGCGGGTTTCCCCTATGACCCTTTTCCCCGGTCATTGGCACTTTAGGCCCCTGGTTTTAATCATTTGATATAGCACGTCGGGATAAACCCGATGACCCTTTTCCCCAGTCACGGACAACTTTTGCGGTCCACGGCTATATTAATTTTATAAACATCGAATTTCATGATATACATTGCACATAGATTTGAGCACGTAGAATTTAACATAAGACAAGTCGGTGGTCAACTTTCAAAGACTTTTTTTACGAGGTAGGGACCACCTTCGTCATATTTTGCCGGTTTCCCCAAGGTACCCAATTCATTACATTATTTTGCTTCATTAATTTATCACTCCATTACACACTTTCACAAATTCGCATTCTTATAAATTCAGCCCACTGTTTATTTTACAAATAATGCATATGTTTTGTCAAGTGCGGAATTTTGAGGACAAAATTTTTCTAAGGAGGGTAGGTTGTAACACGCGAGCATCAATTGCATATTTTTATTTCTATTTATCGTCATGCATTAAAATATAATTTTAGTCCCAAGTTCGTTACCGTAAACGATTTTATATTTTAGTTTTAAATAGTCTAAGAACTCTATTTTAAACGGATTGATAGTTCGTTTGTCAAATAAATTATATATCTCGACTTTTAAAACTATTATAACTTATTAATATTTTATTATTTTATCAATCCTAATCCTTTTAGGAATAGGAATTTACCTTAAGTATATATATATAGACGAGACCTCGAAATTATTTCAAACTTTCGTTTTTCTCTTTTCACAAGCCACAGTTAATCAGGTAGCTTAATTCTTTATTCTCTAAAAATCTCAAAACAGTAAACTTTCATCCAGAAATTAATCCAAACCAATTTTGCCCAAAATCCTAATAATTCCAACCATCACCCCTGCCAACATCATCATCACAACATCTATCCAACCCCAAACAAAGTTCTCGACCGAATCCATCATCAAACCCTAACCCAAGCCCGAAACCCACTTCAAACCCTAACCCAGGCCCGAACCCAACACAAATCCCAAACCAACACCACAGCCCCAATCGGACCCCTGTCCAAACCCAAACAAACACCATGGCCACAACAACCCCAACCACCAATCCTCAGCCGCCTGAACCATCGCCACCCAATCACCAACCGCCGTTCACAATCCGGCAAACCCAAAATCCAAAACCCCCAAACCGCCATGACCCGAACGAGACCCGAAATCCAAAACCCAGCCACGACAATATCTAACCACGGCCATGTCGCTAAGCACCCTCTAATTCAAATCACCACCCTCTGTTTTGCTGCCGCCGTTTCCTTTCGTCTAGCCACCGCCATGGAGTGATCAAAGGCAAAGGTCGCCGTCGCCGATTTCTGTAGTTTGGGGAATAAAAATGTCGCCTCCGCCTCGCAGACATTCACAGCTGTCGTCGCCCCACCTTCCAAACACGGACGCCCTAATTGTTATCACCATCGCCGTTGTTTCGCCGGAGACGACCAAGGAGGAGTGGAGCAATGGCCGATTTCTGATTTGGAGAAGAAAGAGGAGAAAGACGGGTTGGTTCTGATTCTGAAGCCTTAAGGGTTGGGTTCACCCTTATATGCCCAACGTTTTCCAAAAACTCCAATTGACCCCTGTATTTCACCACCCTTTTCAATTGAACCCCCAGCTTACCAATAACCCCAAATTTAGCCCTCCAACTTATGAAAATCTCAATCCTGCCCAAGAAGCTTTACTAAACTTCAATTTATTCCAGTATTATTTATTTTAAATATTATTTATTATATTAATATGTATTTTGAATATATGTATATATTAATATTTCAAAATTTATTTATATATATAAGTATACTTTTTAAATTTACTAGGTGACGAGCAAATCGGGACATAGGATTCAACCACATGCATTCATTCGACTTTTTCACGACTTTTTACGAGGTAGGGACCACTGACCTGTCTTATGCTAAATTTTATTTCTCGATTTCGTGCAATGTGTATCATGTATTCTCGAGTACGACTTATTTCTAAAACCGACTTATATAGCCAAGGGCCATTCCCAACGTGCTATCCACGAATTAAAACCGATAACCATATAAGTTGTTATCGCGTTTTAGCTGCAGTCAAAGTAACTTCTAAACAAATTAGAACCGATGACCGTTACAAGTTGTCATCGCATTCTAGCTGCGCAGTCAAAGTCGACGTCCTTCTAAAATCCATGAACTAGAACCGGTAGCCGTTACAAGTTGTTATCGCGTTTCTAGCTGCAGTCAATGTCTATATTCTTCTAAATTGCTATTCTATGAATTATATGATTCAATGTGCTATTTTTGAGTTTTATGATTTACGTGAGATATGTCGGTGTAACTATTGAGCACGTTGAGATCATCCCAAATCAACGATATTTTTTTTTCAGGTACAAACGAAGATATCGAGTGAATGGGAGACGAGGAAAGGAGTAAAAACTCTTGATGTCAGTTTTATGTTCTAAATTTGTTTTATGTTTCAAATAAAAGTCGTACTTCAAACAAATGCTTCTTTAACCATCAATTTTATTTGATAGGATTTTAGTCATTTATATTATTATTTTCTGCTGCGTAATTTTGAACATTTTGGAAATTCTCTATTCTCTTTTGATGTTACAATTAGATATGTACGTAATGCTAAGTCTACTTTATTATATTTTAAAACACCAACTATATATTTGTTCTATCGAAATCGGGGCGTTACAAGATTTACGTGAGATATGTCGGTGTAACTACTGAGCTAGTGGAAAGCTCACCTATCGTTAACAAATTTCAGGTTGAGGAGACCGAGCAACGAGTGAAGGAAAACACCTCGAAATCATAACTTCTAGGCCCCCTTTTTATAACGAAACTTTTAGGCCCCATTTCAAAAATAGATGTATAAACCGAAAGTAGGATTTAAATAGAGATATCCAAAGTATAAACTCATATCCTTTAAGAATAAAGTAAGGATATCAATATTTATATATTTTTGCCCACGCTTTCGCTGCGCTACTTTGATATATAACCTTTTGAAATAAAAAGTAGACAACTAATAAATAAAACTAGAAGTCAAATCGACATAGACTTAAAGTTATTGAAATTTTACTTAATCATCCACCTCCAACGTCACTCGTTGCTCGGTCTCCTCAACTTGAAATTTGTTAATGATAGGGTGAAGCTCAGTAGTTACACCGACATATCTCACGTAAATCATAAAACTCAAAAATAGCACATTGAACCATATAATTCATAGAATAACAATTTAGAAAAATATAGACATTGACTGCAGCTAGAAATGCAATAACAACTTGTAACGGCTACTGGTTCTAATTCATGGATTTTAGAAGAACGTCGACTTTGACTGTGCAGCTAGAACGCGATGACAACTTGTAACGGTCACCGGTTCTAATTTCATGGTAGTTTTAGAAGTTATTTTGACTACAGCTAAAACGCGATAACAACTTGTACGGTCACCAGTTTTATTTCGTGGATAGCACATTGGGAATGACCCTTGGCTATATAAGTCGGTTTTAGAAATAAGTCGTACTCAAGAATACATGATACACATTGCACGAAATTGAGAAATAAAATTTAGCATAAGATAAGTTGGGGTCCCTACCTCGAAGTGAATCATCCACCTCCAACGTCACTCGTTGCTCGGTCTCCTCAACTTGAAATTTGTTAATAATAGGGTGAGCTTTCCACTAGCTAAGTAGTTACACCGACATACCACATGCAAAATTATACAACTCAGAAATAGCACATTGAACCATAGAATTCATAATTTTAACGTCGAAGACAGTTGACTGCAGCTAAAACACGGCGGGTTTCCCCGATGAACCTTTTCCCCGGTCATAGGCACTTTAGGCCTCTGGTTTTAATCATTGGATATAGCACGCCGGGCCCGATGACCCTTTTCTCCGGTCACGGACAAATTTTGTGGTCCACGACTATATTAATTTATAAATATCGAATTTCATGATATACATTGCACATAGTTTTGAGCACGTAGAATTTAACATAAGACAAGTCGGTGGTCCCTACCTCGTAAATAAAGTCATTGAAAGTTGAGTGAAATGCACGTGGTTGAATCCTATGTCCCGTATTGCTCGTCACCTAATCAATTTAAAAGTATACTTAATTAGTATATATTTAATTAATTTTTGAAATATTAATATATATATATATATATATATATATATAATATATATTCAAAATATATATTAATATAAAATAATATTAAAATAAATAATAGTGGACTGAATTGAAATCTAATAAGGTTTATTGGGGTTGGATCAAGGTTTTCAAAAGTTGAAGGGTTGGAATTGAAATTTTAGATAAATTGGAGGCTCAAATCGAAGAGTGGCAAAAGATAGGGGTCAATGTGGATTTTTTGTAAGTTTGGGGGACTGAATTTGGGGGTCTGGTTAAGTTACGGACTCAATCGAACAATGTTAAAAGTTTTGGGGGTTAAATTGAAGAAGGGCAGAAGTATGGGGGTCAATTTGATTTTTTTGGAAAATGGATTAATAAAAGGATTTTCAGCCTTAAATCCCGTCGTCTTAACCCTTTCTTTTCCCTTTTTCATCTTCTCCGAATTGCAGAAAACTGGCAAAACAGCGCAGCAAAATAGGCGGCGAAAATCGAGCAGTGGCAATCGGTGGCGCGGTGGTGGCGTTTTAGAAGTGGGTAGAGGTTCAGTTCCGGAGGACCTTCTCCTCTCGATAGCGATCATCAAAGGCGATTCGCGGCTGAGAAAGGTGGCGATGGCGGGTCGGCTTGAGGGTTTGCCAGTTTTCCTTTATCGGCGGCTGTAGGTGGCTAAATTAGAGAGTGGCTCGGGCACATCGTGGTTTCGGCGAACGGCAACGACAACGGTAGTCGTGGGACACCTACGAGACGGCTCAGCTGCGTCTTTCTTCCCAATTCAGAAATCAGCGCCCACAATTCCCTCCACCTTCAATTTGACGGCGGCGGTGGGTTCGGCCGAGACGGCAAGTGATAGTGTACGGGCCGCGGCTAGTTGGGTCTGTGGTTGGTGGTGGTTGTTATGGCTGTTCGGACGGCGACTCAGGCCTTGACTTTGGGTGGTTCTCGTGGGTCGGGCCATGGCTGGTTGGGTTTTGGGCGCTAGATGTTTGGGTGACGCGGCCATGGTCGGTTTGGCCGGCGACTCGTGCTGGCCAGGAGCAGGCCGGCGTTCGGACCAGGATTTTAGGGATTTGATGGGGTTTCAGCTAGGAATTTGTTTGGAGTTGGTGATATTGGGATGTTAGCAATGGTGAGGATAGGAATCGGCTGCTGGAAATTGGGCTCACTTGGTTTTACCTTGCTTGCTGCTGAAAAGCAGAAGTTGTGAAAGATTTGATGTTGAGGTTTACTTTATATAGACTCAAGGACAAAACCTATTCCTATAAGGATTAGGATTGAGGCACTTCTATTTATAGAAGGTTTAGGATTGGGGTTTTGGTGGGCTTGGGCTTAATTTTGAAGTTTGAAACAGAATCGATTAAAAGACGACCCAATAGTTAAATCGGCAATTTTGTAGACGACTCAATAGTAATTTAAATAAATAAATAAAATAATAAATAATTATAATAGTTTCTTAAAAGTCGAGAATTATAATTATTTGATAACTGAACTATTATTTCGATTAAATAGAATTCGTAGATTATTTGAAACTAATAATAGGAAATAGTTTAGTGACGAGCTTGGGACTAAAATATATATTTTAATTCATGATGGTAAATTTTAAAAAAATGTACGTAATAAAAAATGTATTTGGTGCATGGGCGTTACAACGCTCTGTAACGCCCCGATTTTGATAAACAAATATATAGTTTGTAATTTAAAATATAATAAAGTAGACTTGGCGTTACGTACATGTCTAATTGTAAAATCTAAAGAAATAGAGAATTTTATAAAATCATGAGTTACGCAGCGGATATAGTAATAAGAAAATAATACAATTTCTATCAGTTTTAAATTGGTATTTTAAGGTAAAATCTTCTCGGGTTTAAATCCCTTTGCACCGATACATCTTTAAAATGGTAAAATAAAATAWAATATAATATGAACTTTACTATTTAAAAATAATTTGAAGGAAAACACCTCGAAATCATAACTTCTAGGCCCCCTTTTTATAATGAAACTTTTAGTCCCCATATTTATCCAAAACCCCAATTGATCAACCCTCCAATTTTTGAAAAACTTCGATGCAACCCCAATAAAACTTACTAAACTTCAATTCAGTTCGGTATTATTTATTTTAATATTATTTGTTATATTAATATGTATTTTGAATATAAGTATATATTAATATTTCAAAATTTATTTATCTATATATATACTAATTAAGTATATTTTTTTAAATTTACTAGGTGACGAGCAAATCGGGACATAGGATTCAACCACGTGCATCATTCGACTTTTTCACGACTTTTTACGAGGTAGGGACCCCGACTTATCTTATGCTAAATTTTATTTCTCAATTTCGTGCAATGTGTATCATGTATTCTTGAGTACGACTTATTTCTAAAACTGACTTATATAGCCAAGGGTCATTCCCAATGTGCTATCCACGAATTAAAACCGGTAACCGTACAAGTTGTTATCGCGTTTTAGCTGCAGTCAAAGTAACTTCTAAAACCACCATGAAATTAGAACCGGTGACCGTTACAAGTTGTCATCTCGTTCTAGCTGCGCAGTCAAAGTCGACGTTCTTCTAAAATCAATGAATTAGAACCGGTAGCCGTTACAAGTTGTTATCGCGTTTCTAGCTGCAGTCAATGTCTATATTTTTCTAAATTGTTATTCTATGAATTATATGGTTCAATGTGCTATTTTTGAGTTTTATGATTTACGTGAGATATGTCGGTGTAACTACTGAGCTAGTGGAAAGCTCACCCTATCATTAACAAATTTCAGGTTGAGGAGACCGACCAACGAGTGACGTTGGAGGTGGATGATTAAGTAAAATTTCAATAACTTTAAATCTATGTCGATTTGACTTCTAGTTTTATTTATCAGTTGTCTACGTTTTATTYCWRAAGGTTATATATCAAAGTAGCGCAGCGAAAGCGTGGGCGAAAATATATAAATATTGATATCCTTACTTTATTCTTAAAGGATATGAGTTTATACTTTGGATATCTCTATTTAAATCCTACTTTCGGTTTATACATCTATTTTTGAAAAGGGGCCTAAAAGTTTCATTATAAAAAGGGCCTAGAAGTTATGATTTCGAGGTGTTTTCCTTAAAATTACAAAATACATATTAATATAACAAATAATATTTAAAATAAATAATACTGGACTAAATTGAAGTTTAGTAAAGCTTCTTGGGCTGGATTGAGATTTTCATAAGTTGGAGGGCTAAATTTGGGGTTATTGGTAAGCTAGGGGTTCAATTGAAAAGGGTGGCGAAATCCTGGGGTCAATTGGAGTTTTTGGAAAAGGTTGGGCATATAAAGGTGAACCCAACCCTTAAGGCTTCAGAATTAGAACCACCCCGTCTTTCTCCTCTTTCTTCTCCAAATCAGAAATCGTCCATTGCTCCACTCCTCCTTGGTCGTTTCCGGCGAAACAACGGCGATGGTGACAACAATTAGGGCGGCCGCGTTCGGAAAGTGGGGCGACGGTAGCTATGAATGTCTGCGAGGCGGCGGCGACGTTTTTCTTCCCCAAATTTCAGAAATCGGCGACGGCGACCTTTGCCTTTGATCACTCCATGGCGGTGGATCGACGAAAGGAAACAGCGGCAGCAAAACAGAGGGTGGTGATTTGAATCGGAGGGTTCTTAGCGGCATGGCCGTGGTCGAATACTGTTGTGGCTGGGTTTTAGATTTTTGGTCTTGATCGGGTCGCGTCGGTTTGGCAGGTGGGGAGTCGGCAGTTGTGGGGCGTCTGCGAGGCGACAACGATTCAATATGTGGGGTCGCTGGGTTTCAGGTCGTGGCGATTTGGGGGGTTTAGATTTCGAGTTTACCGAATTGTAAACAGCGGTTGGTGATTGGGTGGCGATGGTTCAGGCGGCTGAGGATTGGTGGTTGGGGTTGATGTGGCCATGGTGGTTGTTTGGGTTTGGACAGGGGTCCGATTGGGGCTGTGGTGTTGGTTTGAGATTTGTGTTGGGTTCGGGCCTGGGTTAGGGTTTGAAGTGGGTTTCGGGCCTGGGTTAGGGTTTGATGATTGATTCGGTCGAGAACTTTGTTTGGGGTTGGATAGATGTTGTGATGATGATGTTGGCAGGGGTGATGGTTGGAATTGTTAGGATTTTGGGCAAAATTGGTTTGGATTAATTTCTGGATGAAAGTTTACTGTTTAGAGATTTTTAGAAAATAAAGAACTAAGCTACCTGATTAACTGTGGCTTGTGAAAAGAGAAAAACGAAAGTTTGAAATAATTTCGAGGTTTCATCTATATATATATATACTTAAGGTAAGTTCCTATTCCTAAAAGGATTAGGATTGATAAATTAATAAATAATTAAATAATAAAATATTAATAAGTTATAATAGTTTTAAAAGTCGATATTTATAATTTATTTGACAAATGAACTATCAATCCGTTTAAAATAGAGTTCTTAGACTATTTAAAACTAAAATATAAAATCGTTTACGGTGACGAACTTGGGACTAAAATTATATTTTAATGCATGACGATAAATAGAAATAAAAATATCCAATTGATATTCGGGTGTTACACAAACATACCCGGGACGCCCTTGGGAAAGGCGTCCCGATCCAAAAATGTAATTCTTTTTTAAAGTATATTATTTTCGCAATTTTGAATTAAAAAAGTATTATTAATTTAATAAACCCATCATTTTCCATATATTTTAATCAAACCTATTTTTAAATAGTCCAAACGTCCCTTTTTCAAAATCTAGATTATTTTATTTTCTTTTCTTTATTGGGCCAAAGATCATTAAGTTATTGTTAAATTATTTTTCTCAAATCTTGGCCCATTGAGTTTTGCACATACAAATTTACAGGTCATACTAGAGTCCAGTTCCATACACCATTCTTTTACCATTCAATTCGTCCACATTCATCCTTTTGATCATTGTCCATTCAATTTGTCCATATTCATTTAGCAAGTAATATGTTTCTCTTGCCTTAGTCACATCACCATAACCCCTCAAATCAGTCCCTAATATCAAGCAACATAACACCCGTTCTTTTAATCTATGATTTATCTCTAATCACTCTTATACCTTTTTAACCAATCTTATGCAAATACAAAACACCCAAAAATTCAATCCCTGCACACAATGACAACAAACAAGTACAAAAGTAGTTCTGGTGTTCCTAAAGTTTTTCAAACAGAAAGCCTTCACCATCGCCAACCCTTTCGAAACCCAATAGGCTGCCGATTTCTAATTGTATCCGTTGCGAACCAAATCACGGCCGAAGCCCGACTGCCTGTCAAATCCCAATCATCATCACGGCCAAAAATGACACCACCACCATACTCGACTGGCCGCCAATTTCCAGTCACCAACCGTTTGCCATTGTCAGAGCCGCTGCCGAAAAAAACCAAGCCGCACCGACCCGACGCCAGAAACTCCACAACCAAAACCCGAACCGCCATGAGGATGCCCCTAGTACCACAATCGAACCATCTTTCCCCTTGTTTTAGCAGCCTATTAGCCACGGTAGCGCCCCGCCACGCCGACCACAGTCAGTCCAGGACCGCACCCGCCACAACGTCAAGTCCCAGAGCCCCGATCGCCTCCGATTCAGTCACCAACTCCGTCTGCCCTTGACGGTTATTGTCGCCTTGCCTGCCGAACTGCCGTCGCCAATCTCTAGTTCGCCGGGATGCCGACGGAGGAGAGGGACTCGCCCGATCGGACCCAAGCCCAGCCACTGAACCGGGCCACTGCTCGTTGTAGCCAAAAGTCCACCGCGATTCGCCACCTTCAGACAGCCCCAACACTGATGCTCCCACACACACCATTGAATTGACACGCCATGTCGATGCCGGAGAAGGCGGAGAGCCGCTGCCCGTCGACGAGTCGAAGGAGAGGAGATTTGCATCACCTGCACCCTGCCGTCGCCGTCGATCGCCGAAGCCGATGATGTGGAGGATTCGAAGAAGGGGAAGAGGATGTTCTTGTCACCAAATTACTGCCGTCACTGTGTGACGACATCACTGGAATTGCCCAACTGCCAAGAATCGGAGCCGCCGTCCTCGGGAAGGAGGAGAGGAATTTTCGGCCGATTGCTCACCGCCAAGATGCCATCATCGCCTCAGGTCCTTCGCAAACCTCTGCTCACTGTTGCTAGGAGTCGAACGATTGTCACCGCCACTGTTTTGGCTGGACTGTCTCTGTGTGACATTGTCATCGGAAGTTCGCCGCCCAATCGCCGCTGTTGGAGCCGCCGTCGAGGAACAAGAGAGAAATTGGTCAATTGCTTGTTTTGGGGAAGAAAATCAGCCACGCCTGGGGTGGGAGTCGCTGTCGACCACTGCAGAAATTTGCCCAAAACCGCCGCTTGTGGCTTCTACGGGTTGCTGCGGCCGACGATCGAAGGAGGAAGAGCTGGCGAGAGGAAGGAGAAAGGGGACAGACAGGATAGAGCTGGGTTCTGCCTTTTAAACCCAGCAAGTTTCCAAATATTACCAATTGACCCCATTGGCTTTTACCACTTTTTAATTTAGCCCTCAATTTACCAAGAACCCCAATATGACCCACAATTTACCCAAGATTCCAAATTCAGCCCCTCAATCTTATGAAACTTCAATTCAGCCAATTTTACTCCACGATTTAAAGGTAATTATAGATTTACCCCTTAATTTTATTTTATTTTGCCAATTAACCCCTAATTTCCAAGTTGATGATGATGATGATTGTCAATTAAATTCCAATTCATTTTTATTCCAATTATTGTTGACTTCAACTATCCAAGTTCAAATATCCAAAAGTCACGTTCGAATGTTTTTATTTTGTTATGTAGGCAACGAATCGAAGATGACTTAGCATTCATTCATTACATTCATCAAAATTTATTACATTCAAATTACGAGGTAGGGACCATCGACTTATCTTATGCTAAATTTTATTTCTCAATTTTGTGCAATGTGTATCATGTATTCTCGAGTACGACTTATTTCTAAAACCGACTTATATAGCCAAGGGTCATTCCCAACGTGCTATCCACGAATTGAAACCGGTAACCGTACAAGTTGTTATCGCGTTTTAGCTGCAGTCAAAGTAATTTCTAAAACCAATCATGAATTAGTACCGGTGGCTGCAAAAGTTGTCATCGCGTTTCTATCTGCGCAGTCAAAGTCGACGTTCTTCTAAAATCCATGAATTAGAACCGGTAGCCGTACAAGTTGTTATCGCGTTTTTAGCTGCACTCAATGTCTATGTTTTTTTCAACATGCTATTCTATGAATTATATGGTTCAATGTGCTATTTTTGAGGTTTATGATTTAGGTGAGATATGTCGATATATCTATAGAGTTAGTGGAAAGCTCACCATATCATTAATAAATTTCAGGTTGAGGAGATCGAGTGACGAGTGACATTGGAGGTGGATGATTCACTATTTAAAATTTCAATAGATTTAAATCTATTTGACTTCTAGTTAGACATTTTTTGTTTGAATTATATTTAGTTCTATTCATAATTATCTACATTTTATTTCAAAAGGTTATATATCAAAGTAGCGCAGTGAAAGCGTGGGCGACAATTTATAAATGTTGATATCCTTACTTTGATTTATAAATGATGTGTTTATACTTTGGATATCTCTATTTATATCCTACTTTTGGGTTATTTATTTATTTTCAAAATGAGGCCTAAAAATTTAATTTTAAAAAGGGGGCCTAGAAGTTATGATTTCGAGGTGTTTTTCATTAAAATATGTATTTTTTCAAACATTAAAGTCCCTATTATATTATATTTTACTATTTTAAAAGTGGGTCGTTGCAAAGTGATTTAAACTCAAGACGATTCTACCTTAAACTATTAATTTAAAACTGATTTAAATTGTATTATTTTCTTATTACTATATCCGCTGCGTAACTCAAAGTTTTATAAAATTCTTTATTTTCTTTTGATTTTACAATTCGATATTTACGTAACACCAAATTTACTTTGTTTTATTTCAAAATACAAAATATATTTTTGTTTTATCAAAATCGGGGCGTTACAAATACATATTTTTTTTCTTTCTTTTTATCATCGTGCATTAAAAATATAATGTTAGTCCCAAGCTCGTCACTATAAACTATTTTCTATTATTAGCTTTAAATAATCTACGCATTCTATTTAATCGAATCAATAGTACGTTTAGAAAATAAATTATATAAATCGACTTTTAAAACTATTATAACTCATTATTATTTTATTATTTAATTATTTATTACGTTATTGGGTCGTCTACGAAATTACTCGATTTAAAAACTTGAGTTCGTCAATTGGAACGATTATTTTTTTTGACTTCAAAACGAGTCCAATGACTAGCCCGAGTCCACTAAGGGTATGTTTGGCGGAGAAAGCTGATAAACTAGCTAATAGCTGAAAATCTAGCTGATAACTGATGAGTTATTTGAGAGCTGATAGCTGATGACTAATAGCTGAAAACCTAGCTGATCCAAATAAAAACGTTTGGCAAATTTAGCTGATAAGCTGACTCAAAAATACAAATTACACAAAAGTACATGTTTAAAGTAATAGTATTAATACTATTTTTTTATTTATTTTTATATAATATTAGGATTATAAATTTAATTATTATTGTTCTTCGTTATATATATATATATATATATATTTGCACAATACTTTTTTAACGAATTGGGGAGAGGATTTTTTTCCTTTATCCGCTAATTTATAGTCAAGCTAATAATAATAATAATAATAATAATAATAATTGCACAATACTAAAATAATTATAAATATTTATCTAATTAATAATAATAATAATAATAATTTCACAATACTAAAATAATTTTTAGATATTTATCTAACAATTAATAAAGTTTTAAAATTAAATAAAAAATAATACTTAACGAAATAATAGTGTAGTTTTTTAAAAAAATAAAAGGGTTAAAATAGGAATAAAATCAAAAAGTTCCATGAGTTTATTTGAAACGCTTGTAATAGTAGCATCTGAGATAAGTTCAGACTTTTCAAATAAGCTCATGCAACCAAACAAGACTTATTAAAATACAAGGAGCTTATAAATCCTCTAAATAAGACATAAGCTAGCTTATTATGCTTACCAAACATACACTAAACCTCAGCCCTAACTTTCCAAAATTAAAATCATCTTTGGTTTATAAGCAAATCCCAATCATCTGCAGCTTTTTCCACATTTCTTCACTTTTCTGGTAAAAACCCATCTTTTATTTTCCGAATTCTTTATTTTTCAAGAACAATCCAAACCCTCAAATCCCAAGTTTCGGCGATGGCTGCCGATTTCTAATCATCCCTGCCACCGATTCCAACCATTCAACCCTACCAACATCACAAACCGCCACCCCCAACTTTTATCAGTCGGCGAAGCGAAGCCATCACTGAACCATCTCCGAAACGTGTCCAGTGCTCAACCATCACCGGCACCAACCCTAAACAATTTCAAGTCGAAAACCATGTCCTACATCATCATCACCACCTGCCAGACCAACTCGGACCCCTGTCCAAACCCAGACGGACCCACGACCCGAACCCAACAACCCCCACGTCGAGCTGCAGCCGGATCGGCCACCAGAAGGGTCAAAACCTCCAGACGAACCCGTGTTCCCAAAATTCACAACTCGAATATTCAAGACGCGTCCCGACCCATGAGAACCATCAGGATTGCCACCCCCTAAACCTTTTGTCTCCGAGATCTAGCCGGCGAACCCACGACCCCAAGTTGTCGTCGCTGACTTCCAGATCGCCGGGCCGTCGACGTAGGAGAAGACTTCGCCGTTTGGACTCGAGTCCAGCCGCTGGCCGCCGTCGCTCCACCACCCAGACAGAGCGTAGCGGCTCCTGCACATTCTGCCGCCACCTGATTCGCCGTCGCCTTCATCGCGGATGCCCCACAGATGCCGTCGCCCCACCTGCAGAACGTCCCCGTGCGTCTCTGCCGGAAAAGGGGTTGTGCCACTTCTGAATTTTTTGGAGAAGGAGAAAGGAAAATAGACGGGATTCAAGCCTTGATGGCTGGGTTATGCCCTTTTATACCCCAGCAAGCTTCCAAAACTTACCAATTGACCCCCAGACCTTTAGCCTCTTTTCGATTTAACCCCAGCTTTTGCCACCTTTGCAGTTTTACCCCCACTTTACCAGAAATCCTAAATTTAGCCCTCCAAATTATATAAACCTCGATCCATCCCCTAAAACTTTTACTAAGCTTCAATACAGTCCAGTTTAATTATTTTTAATAATAATATTATTATTATTATTATTATTATTATTATGTCTTTGTGTATTTTAAATAAATTAATATATATATATTAATACTTCAAAACTTATTAAATTTATACTATTTAAGTATATTATTTTTAAATTCATTAGGTGAAGAGCATTACGGGACTTAGGATTCAACAAGTGCATTTCACTCGATTTACCACGACATTATTTATGAGGTAGGTACCACCGACTTATCTATGTTAAATTTTACATGCTCAAATCTATGTGCAATGTGTATCATGAAATTTTATGTTTATAAAATTAATATAGCCGTAGACCTAATGTGTCTGTGACCGGGGAAAAGGGTCATCAAGTATATCTCGGCGTGCTATAACCAATGATTAAAACCAGAGACCTAATGTGTTTGTAACCGGGAAAAAGGGTCATCAGGTTTATCCCGGCGTGTTTTAGCTGCAGTCAATTTATTTTCGACATTAAAATTACGAATTCTATGGTTAAATGTGCTATTTCTGAGTTGTATGATTTTGCATGGGGAATGTCGGTGTAACTATTGAGTACGTTGAGCTCATCCCAAATCAACGATATTTTTTTTCAGGTACCAACGGCGATATTGAGTGAATGGGAGACGAGGAAGAAATAAAACTTTTGACATTGGATTTATGTTTTAAAACTTGTTTTATTGTTTTAAATAAAAGTCGAAATAAGCATAAAAGAGTGTTTAATTATCAATTTCCACTGACGGTGTTTTGGTCATTTATATTATTAATATTCCGCTGCGTGAATTTTGAAAATGTGATCTCTTATATTATAATCATGAAAACTCGACATTTATTGTGACGCCAAGGTTTCATCATATTTTTTTTAAAAATATATATAAATCCTATTTCAACTAATTACAAAGGTGGTATCAGAGCTAAGGTTTTGTTTGGTTCTGTAGATTTGACTCGTTTGCCAAAAAAAAAAAAGAGAGAGAAAGAAAAGTTTACAAAAGTAAAGACTTAAATTATTTAATAATTTTCATTCCTCCTTGTTGAGCATTCGTCGATATCCCCAAGGTATAAATATTTTATTACAAATGTCTAATTATTTATTTAAAATCCATGTTATTCCATGATTGCATTCTATTGGGTATATTGTTGATCTTTGGTGTGATTGCCCTCCAAGGGATGGAGGCTTTCGTGAGTTATGGCTTTTCAGAGGTAGATACGATGGGGTCATTTTGTTGACCAAACATCGTTTGTGGTGCTAGGCCAAAGAAGAGTTTCCTAAGGAAAACCGTGAAGAGGTTTCCAAAGGGAAGAAGAAGCGGGAACAGGGTTAATGAAGAAAACCCACCCCACTTCGACCAAATGACCATTGAGGCTATGGACAAGGTTTTCACCAACTTTCTCCAACGTCTCGAAGATAACGGTTTGGGGAATGGAGGAAATAACACGAGAGCAATGGAGAAGTTTCGCCTTTACCGTCCACCCACCTTCAATGGAAGAGATGGACCCGATGCAGTAGAAGAGTGGTTTCGGTCATTCGAAAGGATCTTTTGAATGATAGCATGCAACGACGTGAAGAAGGTCACGTGCGCCACATTTTAGCTAACTGAAGATACTGATCACTTGTGGGAAGGTTATTGGAGAACCTGTTGGGAAGCAGAGCGTGATGCTTTCACTTGGAACAAGTTCAAGACCGTGGTCATGGAGAAGTTTCTCCCACGCTTGTACCGTGATCAAAAGAAGACCGAGAATACGAGAGGAAGTTTAACTAGTTGAGTCATTTCGCTACGCACCTAGTGGACACCGATTTTAAGAAATCGTTGAGGTTCAAAAGAGGTTTGAGGTCCCAACTAGCGGGTATCTTATCAGCACAAGGTGATCTCCCATACTCAAAAATGGTTAAAAGAGCCCAGGACGTGGAGTCAATACTTGGAGTGGATGAGGTGAAGCCTAAACCCACAACTTTGGTGGACAAGAGAAAGTGAGTAGGAGGAAGTTCCAACCAAGGCAAGCAACAGAAGACTGGTGTGTGAACATTCAACAGTGGATAGACAACAAGCCCACGTGCCAAAATTGCGATAAAAGACATTTTGGAGAGTGCCTTCTAGGGCAAGGAAAATGTTACCGCTGCCGTCAAAGTGGGCATGCAACGCATTTCTGCCTTGTGTTTGGTCAAAGGCAACAAGGAAGTGGAGGGACAAAGCCAGGACAAACTAATGGAGGAAAAGCTCGAATGTATGCCATGGCACACAACGAAGCTGAAGAAAACCTTGGAGTTACAACAGGTATGTTAACCATCTCAGGAATTCCTACTTTTGTGCTTTTTGATACGAGTGCTTCGCACTCTTTTGTGCCGAAGAAGTTTCATGATTTGACTAAAGTTAAGAGCACTAGAGTAGAGGAACCCTTAGAAGTTGGTCTACCATCCGGAGACGTGATGGTCACGAACTTGATGGATAAGGGAGTGAAGATCGATGTAGGAGGAAAGAATCTCGAGGCTGACTTGTATGTGATCGAAATGAATGACTTCGATTTGATATTAGGAATGAACTGGCTCACGAAATATCAAGCGAAGATACAATTTCTAGAAAGATAAATAACTTTCAAACTCCTTGAAGGTGGAGAGATCAAGTTCTACGTAGAGCTGTCAAAACGGGTTGGCGGAGCGGGCCAGCCCATAAACCATCATAACCCACCATTTGGCGAGGTGGGGCGGGCCGAGAGAACCCCAACCCTAACCCACCCCGCCTTGGGCCGCGGGTTGGGCGGGCTAGCCCGTTAATCTTCCCTTTTTTTTCATATTTGAATGAAAAATTGAATAAAATATCTCTTATACTATCTAAACAAGAATATAAAAATAAAGATTTCTGCAAACAGAATGTGATCACCTTTGTACTCCTATCTTCCACCAATTCACACATTAGTTATAAAAAATTACTTATTCTTGAAACCACATTTCAACAATAACCATAACAACATACTATTTATCTGACCTAAAAAAGTTCGGCTACAAAAATATTTGTCCGACCTAAAACAGGTCGGTCACAAATCACAACTATAACCATAAACCATTTATCCGACCTAAAACAGGTCGCTCATAAAATCATTACATACCCTAACCATAAACCATAACCTATTTACATACCTTAAACAGGTCAGCCAATAAACCATTCCATACCTTAACCATAAATCATAAACCATTTCCCCGACCTAAAATAGGTCGGCCGAGAAACTATTACAATCCTTAACCATAAATCAATTATTCATAAAAATACGCATATATTTGGATCATGTAACCATGGAGAAATCATCGACCTGAAACAGGTCGGTCAAAACCTCAATCATAAAAACATCTACTTAAGCATCGCCTTATAACCATTAAACCTGTTAGCCATGTACCCTCTCATAAGACCAGAACACCATAATACTTACCGACAACACAACATATCCATGAATTCTCTACCAATATATGTAAGCGTCAACTTATTGAAGCTTATCATAAAATTACTACCAACCTGACGTAAATAAACTATTGCACATCAAACCAGGTAATACCATATAAAACCACATAGGACCGAGAAAACCACTCAGTCCCCCAAGTTTAAATAAATTGAGCAAAGTAAAAGAACTAGACCATACTTAAACCAGATAAAACCATATAAGACCACATAAGACCGAGAAAACCACTCAGTCCCCATGTTTAAGTTAATCGAACAAGTAGATCAACTAGACCAGACCAAACACATAATCAAATAACCGAATAATATACCAATCCAACTAAACTAAACACATTCCAAAGAATATGTTAATCAAACATATCCACATAAACATTAACTCAAAACAAGAAATAATATATTAATCGAACATATTCACATAACCATTTAACCAAACAACAAAGAATATGCTAATCAAACATATTCATCGAGAATTAAATCAAGTGTCTAACTTTTTCCATAACCATAAAAACCATATCCATAAACCATAAATTATCGCCGACCTAATTAAAGCGTCAGCCTATAACCATAAAAACCATATCCATAAACCATCGCCGACCTAATAAAAGCGTCATCCCATAACCATAAAAACCATAGCCATAAAACATAAACCATCAGCCATAAACCATTGCCGACCTAATGAAAGCCCATAACCATAAAAACCATATCCATAAACCATAAACCATTGACAACCTAATGAAAGCGTCAGCCCATAAACATAAAAACCATAAACCATAACCCAACAACTATAAACCAGCACCGACCTAATGAAAGCGTCAACCCATAACAATAAAAACTATAAACATAAACCATAACCATCGCCAACCTAAACAAGCGTCGGGCCGTACCATCCATAACCATACCATCTATTAATACAACCTAAGCCAAACTTGAGATTAGACCATAACCATTTAAATTGGACCATAGACCATAACCATTTAGATCGAATTAAATGAGCTATATCAAATGCAGTAGACCAAATTAAATAAACTAACTCATATAAGCCAAATAAATCAAATCAACCATACAAAATGCTCCATATCAAGCCAAACAAACCAAATGAAACAAATAAATCACATATATAAACCAAATAAACTAACTTAAATCATATAAGCCATGTTAGACCAATAAATCCACTAGTCCCCCATGTTATAGCTAAATAAGCAATATTAAAACAAAATAAACCTAATAACCATATTAAGCAAATAAATAATATTAATAATATAAAACCCAAAAATTCAAACCAAGTAAACCATCTAAAACCATTAACCAAATAATCTAAACATAGACCATCTAAAACCATATTAACCAAATAAATAGTGTTAAGCCATATCAAACAAAAATAAATCCTTAACCAAATAAAACACCTAAAGCATACCGCCCCATATAATCAAACCAAATAAATCATATAAACCCATATAAACTCTATTAGCCTAAAATAAACTTGCTAAATCATATAAATCAAACAAATCATACCATATAAACCAAGCCGTATAAACAAAAAAAAAATGCAAATAAACCATTTAAACCATTTTAAACTAAACAAACCATATTAAACCACATAAATCGGCTAGTCCCCCATGTTCTAGCTGATGAAAATAAAAAATCAAGTTAGATAAAGGAAACAAAGAACCTTCTTTTTTACGAGATTTAAACGAGCGTACCTGATACGTAGTCATATTGATGCCATAGGAAAATTTACCTTTCCTCGAATAGCCAATTGCGCGACCTCTTTACTTTCAGGTATTAAAATTTTCACGATCACATCTCCTTGAATATTTAAGACACACGACCTGATACATAACCTTAAATATTGGCAACCTCGTCGCGTTTAGTTAACCATCCCCGAATTAGATTTCGGGTAGCAAAATAAATTAACCCTTCAAAACCAACATCGATACAAAATCACATACTATAACAATAATCCCCATATAAACCCATTAAGCTAAATAAAACAAACCATTTAAATTAAATAAAACAGGTATATCGTACTGCCCCGTATCAAAACAAGTAACAATATTACATCAAATCAAATAGACCATATAAACCCAAAATCATATCATATCAAACCAAATAAAATATATCAAACCAAATAAATCCAAAATAAACTAACTAACCCATATAATCTATATAAACCAAAAAATATTATACCAAATTTGTCAAATGAACCATGTTAAATATACCGTATAACCATATTAATCCAAATAAACCATATTAATATATATACATATCATCCAGACAGTTTATTAAAATGAGTCCCTTTAATCAAGAAACAAACCACATAGATCAAATAAACCACACGTATATCCCCATGAAATTAAAGCACGTAGGATTTAATAAACCACACGTATATCCCCAGAAAATTAAAGCACATAGAATCAAATAAACCACACGTATATCCCCAAAAATTAAACCACATTAAATTAAATAAGTCCCATCAGCCAAGAATTAAACCACATGCATATCCCCATTCAAACACACTCAATCATCACCATTGTTACCCATGATTGGTGTAACACGTCTGACCCCCAATTTGCATATTTTTTTATTTTAAAATAAATACTTATCTTAATTTTTGTTGCCTCCAAAATTTAAGGTATTTTGATCAATTGGTTTGGAACTCATATCTTTCGCCAATGACTCGATGTCACTCGTATTCCCACAGACGACGCCACTTAATGCGACCAAAAAGATTGGTTCACCAAGAAAAGAGAGTACTGACCTAATATTTCTGCTTGTTGACCTGATCGACCTCCAAAAGACTCTTGGCGACCTGATCAACCTACAAAATAGAACCCAAGCCAGACAGCCCGGGAGTAGGCCCTCCGATGCTTAAGTCAGTAACCATATAAATCGTATAAAGAGAGAGTGATTTCCCATTAAACATGTGAGCTCCATGATCCTTGATAACTGAAGTTATGATATAAGGGCTGAATCCCCTATTTATAAGATTATTTAGATTTGTCCACCAACTAATATGATTCCTTCATAAGATGGGATTAAATCTCCTAGTTGTACCCAATATCCATAATTAGGAAATATTTTCATAATAGGATTCTTACTTTCCATAATTCCATAATAACCATAAAGTCTTATTATTTCCATATTATCGACTTGTCGGGGCCCCATAGCCATATACCATAGTCCATATCAGCCCAACAGGACCCAATATTCCATTAATCACATAGCTCAACTTTCAATATCAAACTATTATAACACCATTTATCTCATAAGAGCTCTCCATCCCTTATAAGAGCTCGCCACTCCCATATAAGAGCTCGTCACTCCTATACATAGATCACCCTCCTATAAAAGAGCTCGCCTCATAGACCTAAACCCTTATGCATACCGACCTAGATATTTGATGTCGAATCAATGATAAGCCTTATAATTAAAGAATATAAAATCAAAGCCCAAAAAGAGAGAAAGAAAAAAGACTTCATAACAATGTATAAATATCAAATGAGGCAAAAGAAAATAAAATTAGAAAAAAAATATTGGCAAATGAACTGGGGACAAATGGCCTCCCCAAAATCCTGCAAGCCATTGGGGATAGATAGATTGGGGGTCTTGAGGAAATTCATAAACAATGAAACCTCTATCTTGGCCGAAACGCAAAACGTAATCTTGTGCACTTCCAAGAACTGTATTTTCAAGGATCTTAATTCTCTTGGGTGTCAATTATCCCGAATGAAGGTGATAGCAGCTTACTTGTTGGCTGTGTTGGGCGGCAACACCACCCTCTGCGTCGATAATGTGAAGGATATCCTCGCCTCAGTTGGAGATGAAGCCGATGATGAGAAGATTGATTTGCTTTTGTCTCAAGTCAAGAGCAAAGATATAACTGAGTTGATTACCTGCGGATGGGAAAAATTGGCCTCTATACCTGCTGGAGGAAGTGCAGTTGCTGTCACTGCCCCTACTGGCGGTGCAGGTGGTGGTGCTGCACCTATAGTGGCAGAGTCGAAGAACGAAGAGAAAGTTGAAGAGAAAGAGGAGTCTGGTGATGACATGGGTTTCAGTTTCTTCGACTAAGTTATTGCACGAATGGCGCATCTATATTAATTATGTCGATTTGTTTTAATGGGGATTTTTTTCTTTAATGGATTTGGCTTTAGTTTTGATTAGTTGGATATCTGAAAAAAAACTTCCCGGTGATATGATATTCTTGGCTTTGATTTTTGTTTGGAATGATAAAATTAAAATGAAACCTCTAACTCTCTTACTTAATTAAATGAGAGTCTAATATACATAAATTAAAATATTAATCGAAAAATCAAAATTTTGGTGTTCAAATATCTTTTTTACCAAATCATTTTCTTTTACTCATTGAAATACCAATTTTTTAAATGTTACATTTAAAACATTAAACATCACCTTTAAAACACACAAATATTAGAAATTGTGATTTTCGTTAACATTAAAACATCTCAAACTGAAGTTTTTATTTTGACACCAAACTGGTAAGAGAAAGAAATCTATTTATTACTCCCTTCGTCCCAAAATGATGGTCCTGCGGTTGGTTTTACACAGATTAAGAAATGAGTAGTTTATATAGTTAAGTCATTAATTTAGTTAGTATTTTCCAATTATACCCTTCTTGAATTTATTAATATCAATTAATAATTATAAAAATCAGTGTTGGAATTAGTATATTTGTTATTGGAATAGTAAGATTTTGCATTGTAATCATTATTTCTCAACTTACGAGGTAGAAAACTAGTATTTCAAGAATATTAATTAAGGGTATGTGTGGAAATGAAAAATTAATGATATGTTAAATATGATAACTTGACTATCTTTGTGGGACGGACGAAAATGGAATATTGGACTATCTTTGTGGGACGGAGGGAGTATATAGGAAAGCTCACGAGAATTAACAAGGAACTGCCATATGTCGGCTGCTGATTGGTCTATTTTCTTTTTATCTTGGGCTTCTTTGAGGATTGGGCTTCTGAGCTTGGGCTGTCATGATGAATGTCCAGACAAATTAAAAAGGGCTCTCCTTCTTTTATAATAAAAAACCCAATAATTATACATGAAATAGGAAGACAGAGAAGAAGAAATTTCAAGAAGAGATAGAACTCTCAGATCAAATGACCCACGTGGTGGGTTGTTAGGTGGTAAATAAATATTTTGGAAAAATATAGAAAAAGACACACAGTCAATTGAATCCATTTTCTCCGTCCATTCTCTAGCCCTTCAGGAAGAAGCGTGTTAAGTTTTTTCTCTGTATCTGAACACAGTTTAGAAGGTATGAGGAGAAGGAAAAGAGGTAGGTTTTCATCCCTCTTTCTTTGATTTTCGGTTCCTTTTTTCTTTTTTTTTTTTTGGATATTTCCTCAGAAAGTTGGAGACCAATAGGTTTTGGACTATTCAGGAATTTTCTTCTGTCTTCTCTTCTCCCCCTGTTTCGCAGTAACATAGATTCTTTCTTTTTGTCTCTCTTCTTATTTCCTATTTTGATGTATAATTTTTAGTTTTTTTTTTTGCAGGGAGGTTTAAAAAATCAGGATCGAGAGGGATAGGATTTTTTAATGTGCCTTCGATTCGATCTTTCTTAGGTTTTTTCATATTATCTCTTTTCCCATGATCTATATAATTTAATGTGTGTTTAGATAAACCCCCTGAAATTAGAATGGATTGAATGGTTCAATGTTTTAATGTTAAGTTTTTTATCATCTTTTTCATCTTGATGATTTCTCTCGATTTATGTCTTTTATACTTAAAACGGGTACCATAAGCTATAAACCCAAGGTGAAATAAGGTTAAGAAAACTAATATTAATAGGGGCCAAATTGTATTTTTGGGATTCATTGGTTTATAAGCACTCAATTTTATTAATTGTCCTATTTTGATTTAGAGTTTGTTTTGTAAGGGATGATTTATTTTTTCAGAATATGCAATGATTTAATTTATACAGTAAGTGGATATTTCTATTTCTTTTGTTTTATTCTGGTGATAATTCTCTACTCATTTATTTAAATCCATAATTTTTTTTCTTTTTGAGTATACATTTTAATTGAACTTTTCCTTTGTCATTTGTTATGGGCTGCTGAATTGCTTGCTTTTTATTCCAGGTAGTTTTACCGTCCTCTTTCTTCTCCGTCTTCTGTTTTTATTCTGAAATTTTAGCTGTGTAAATTGTTACAGGGTATTTCGTAGTGGCATTTACCGTCAAGAAAATATCTCTGATTGTGACAACTCTTGGGGTACTATCATTTGTATATGGAGTGTTGCTGAAAACAAGAAGGTATTGCATTTTATTAAGGAAAATCTCTATTTTGGTGTTTTATTTTGCTCCCTTTGTAACTATTATCCTGGAATTTCCTAAGKACTGATCGGCTATGGCTTAGTTAAATATATGATGATTTATGCTTAGTTCTATATTTTGATTAGCATATGGATTCTCAATTATATCAAGCCGGTATTTTAGTAYATCCTGRAATTTCCTAAGGACTGATCGGCTATGGCTTAGTTAAATATATGCTGATTTATGCTTAGTTCTATATTTTGATTAKCATATGGATTCTCAATTATATCAAGCCGGTATTTTAGTACATTTTCTTGCCATTAGTCTTGAGTGATGGTTTGGATGAAGTGATGATAGATTGATAAGAAAGTATAGTCGATGAATGTTTTCCACTATTCTTAGTTATATTTTTTCCTGCATTTTTATAAAATATAACACGATGAATGAATAGATAATAATATAGTTCTTTTTCCCTCTTTGTTTCAGGTAATTCTTCATTCCTTTATCTTCCTTTTTCTTATTCTTTTATTTTAAGTTTGTTTAAATATATGGAATGCTTTAGTTATTTTATTAAGTAGTTAATTTTAATTTTAGAAACTCACACATGGAGTACGTAATTTTCATTCAATTTCCTTCGCCTCATTGGATTTCGGAACAAGCATTCCAAGTATTTTGTTTATTTTTTCTTAATGGAACAAATTCAGAATTGGCATGATGGATTCAATTGAATCAATCATATATTATACTATTTATGTGCTTATCCTTAAAAGGGAATGGTGGTAATTATAATGCGTGGTCTGATATTTATTTAAAGACCTGATTGGTTTGTTAATTAAGGATGCTCGGTGATCGACTCCATTCCAGATTTTATTTTAGTTTTTGAAAAGTGAGATCCTTACAAGGTACTTTCCCTTTTTTTATTCCACTTTTTTGAGTTGTTTTATCGAATTTTTTTTTAATAAAGCACTATCACAATACAATTTCATTATTTGCTTTGGAACAGGATTTCAGGCGGAATGCTAATATATTGTTTCCTGTACGTAGCAGATTTTTCGTTCCCTCTTTTATCTCCATTTTGAAGATTATCAGGTAATTTTCTATTCCTCGAACCAGAGAACACATGGTACATCAGATCTCTAATTTTTGGTATTGCATTTTTTTTTTGTTATTATCAGTCTGTTATATTCGTATGAGTTACATGACTCAATTTTTCTGTGCCTAATTTATTTTCTTTTCGACTCCTCTTTAGATTTTTCTCTAGATAGTTAACAATCTTGACACAATAAACAAAAGGTGAAACAGGCATACTACTCTCATGGTCCGATCTTCTTTTTCTTCTATCTTTCTCTTTTTTTCTTCTTATTTTCTGTGTATATTTCAGTTTCCTTTTGGTTTGTCATGTTTTTAATTTTGCAGGAAAGTAGAGAAAACTCAAGACTGGAAGGGGTTAGTGTTCATTAGTTTTTTCATAGATTTCTTCTACTCTCTATTTTTTATGTGTATCTATAATTAAACTAGAAATTGGATGGAGTAGAACTGTGTATCTGTTTTTTTCTTTTTCTTTCAGAAAGTGAAATATTAGAAGAGTCACTCTCATGGTTCGTATTTTAATCATCATCTTTCCTTTTCTTTCTTTTTTTGAAATAAAATCTTGATATTTTTTGCTTAATAGGTATTGCTTAATAATCTTTTTCCTTTCTTCTCTCTCTCTCTCTCTTGTAGATTATTATTTACATTAATTTAGCATATCTTAATAGAAAATGTGCCACAACTTCTTTGAAATATCTAAGAGTTTCAATTTTTCCGTTGTAATTTTCGATGTTTGGATAATTTGTTAAACGTGTTTGGATAAACAAGAAAATTTGATCTCATAAGCTGTATCTACATATTAAAGATGACAGAACTTATAAGATGTTATTAAAAAGTGGTTGAATTTGATGAGGGCAGTGAAAGTAAAGGTGATATGTGGGTTTTGGAGCAGAAGCTTGATCATCTTATGGATGAAGAAGCTGATAGACTTAAAAATATGTATCAGATTAAATTATATTTTTTCTTATTTTTAATTCTCTACTTTTTTTTCTTTTTTTTTGTTGTCTAGATTTTTGGATTTTGTTTTTTGGTTACTTTTTTATTGTTTAAGTTTCTGGCACATTTATATAAAGATCCATTTTTATCATCAATCAGTTGTTCAAAAATTAGGCTTGCTTTGATTTTCTTCATATTTTCCTTTTGTGATCGATTGTTTAAAGTTCTGTCTTTATTTGTAGTGTGAATTTTCTATTATTTGATAATTGCGAAGATGAGGTTGGACACTATCTTCTTCTGTGTATCTGAATTTATTAATTGATGTTGGATCTGTTGCTAGATCCTTGGTGGGCTTACAGAGCTTTTCTTATATTTCACAGCGTTTATTTTGCAGTCATTCAACTGGAAAATGCGGATCACTTCAAGTGCGGGTTTGTTGCTTTGACTGATAGCTAAATAATATCTTTCAATAACCTAGACCCCAATTTTATGTTATTATTGTTTTTTGGTATTTTTCTCACCGTAGATTTCTCAAAAAGGTGACAGAGGATAATTTCAATGCAGGGGTCTAAAGATTCTACACCAAGAGGATTTATGCCAAGAATGTAGGTCCAAACGAGCACACAGAGACGGGATCAAAAGAACAATGAAGGATAGGACGATTAAGGTACTTCAGCGTCCAAGGAATTCGAGCATTCAAATACCGAAGCATCTGAATTTAAAAACGAAACAGATGGTGAAGACATATCCAAAATTAATTTAGTAGCGGAAGAAAGTGATGATGAAAGTGAATCATTATTTGACAAAAAAATTCGTTGTTTTTATTATTATTGTTGTTTGTTTTAAATGACCGCCATTATTGTAGCTCGAAAAATGTCATCGATGTCGTCTTCCAATTTTGATGTTTGTTTTGGTAAATCGACAGCGAAGAATGGCGGCTACTAGAGCTTCTAACTGGACTGACTCCAGGTCACCGTATGAAACTCTAGGTAAATTTTCATACAAAACCAAATGATATGGATTGTTTTGAGACAATAAATAATGATGTTTAAATACTTTATAAATACTTTCTTCTTCATTCACATTGTGTCTTTTCTTTATATTGGTGATTTGTTGTAGGGAGTTTGTTTTTATTATTATTGTTTGTTTGGTTGGTTTTTTTTTTTCTTAAAATGACCGCCATTATTGTAGCTCAAAACTTCTATCGATGTTGTCTTCTAATTTTGATGTTTGTTTTGATAAATCAACAGTGAAGAATGGCGGCTACCAGAGCTTCTAACTGGACTGACTCCAGGTCACCGTATGAAACTCTAGGTAAATTCTTTAAAAAATCCACATGATATGGATTGTTTTGGGTTATATTCTCTCATGTTATGTTTTCAT
>BMAC01000295.1:55565-84316 GCA_014905375.1 Phtheirospermum japonicum | reverse complement strand
TGGGGTGTTTTGGAGAAATGTGTTTCTCTAAGTCACACACGAACGGATTATCTTGAACCTAGAACGTACACACAGTTATTGAACTAGAAAGAGGTCTCGATGAACCAATACCTCTTGTTCAATCGGGACATAGATCGCAAAGGGATCGTACTGTACATATAAGCTATATCACAAGGTTCTTGCAGGCACTTCATTTGTATCTAGGGAATTATGATGCGTTGTTGCTAGGCCGCCTCTCATAATTCGTTGGGTGCTGGTTTGACCAGTGATTAAGTAAAATGAGTTTTATTTAATCAGAGACTCTAAGGGACGAGTTCATATAAGAATAATGTTGTTGTCGAATCACAATGTGTTGTGAACCCACGGCTAGCTTACACCTGAACCATTGAGGGTCACACCACCGTGTTCCTGATTATTGAAAACGATAGCTAGAAATTAATTGTTAATTTTAGCAAAGTTAGATGTCAATATGGTTGAATCTAAGATTCGTAATAGTGATTATGAATTGAGAAAAATACGAGAAAATTATTCTGGACGCGAAAAATATAATTGTTATATTTTTACGGAGTTATCATTTGTGAGAAATGATTTAATTCCAATGGGCCTATTTGTTTTAAAATTGGGTCGGCCCAATAAGCCCCTTTAAAGTTATTGGGCCAGTACTATTTTAAATTAAAATGTTTTGGTTTTGTTTTTTAGAATTGGGCCAGCCCTTTAGAATTGGGCTTGAGCCCTTTAAATTTAAATAAAAAAAAAATTAAAAAAATTATAAAGAAGGAAGAAGAGGGTTTTTTGAAAATCAAACGATTTTTTTTTGAAAAAGCCCTAGCCACACACGGTTTTTGAAAGGAACCCTAGCCACCTAGAAACTCCCAGCCGTCCACCACCGGCCGTTGTCGCTTGCCGCCGGCCGCCGCCACACCGAAACGTTCGGTCCTCATATTCTCCGTCCTTCTCAATCTCACGACGAGACTAGTGCTTCATTGCGAGTACGTCGGGCAATACGGTGTGTGACACCGATACGCCGGAGATGCCGCATCGCAGCCGCCGGATCGCTGTCGTCGCTCCACTGCCGTTCGCCGGCCGCTGCTGCCAAGCCGGAACGCCTGCCGCTCTTGCCAAGCCGGAGCGCCTGCCGCTGGCCGAGAGAGACAGCCCGCTTCCGACGTCGCACTGCTGCAATCACCGGTTTTTCCAGCCAGAGTTGCCGCTCCCGACGACGTCGCTATCCTGCTGCACTGCTGCCTAGCAGCCGTCGCCACAGCCGACGTTCACCGCTCCCCGACAGCGTCCCGTCGCCTCGTGGCCGGAGTTCTTCGCCGCCCTCGCGCTGCTCCCCGACACCGCCACTGTGTGCCGAAGCCGACGTGCTGTTCTTGCTGCCAAGCCGTCGTCACCCTCTTGTCGACGTGCCGTTTCGCTGCCAGCACGTCGCAACCGCCTGCTGCCGCTCCGTTCCGGACCTGTCTGTCGTCTCCGTCGCAACCGAGCTGCTGTTTTCATCGCCGGAACTCCAGCTGCTCTCCGGCGTGTCGTGAGGTGACGGAATCTGGTCCAGGAAGGTGTATAATGTATATGTGTGTGCTGTGTTTGAAATGCATGAATGTGTACTGTATCATATATATATATGTGTGTGCAGGATATGAGATATATTTATAATATGCATGTTGTATATGATATAGATATATATATATAATATAGTTGATGCATGCATGATGAGTATATATATATGTATATTATAAATGTATATTTGTAATATGATTATATATATATATATATATATATATATATATATTATATATATATGGATATGTGATATGAATATATAATATATAATTAAATAAATAATTAATATGTTAATATATATATTTATATATGATTAATATATTAAATAGAAAATTATCCTGCTCGTTCGATTTTACGAAAATCGAATTGTTTCATTTATAAAGTAAATAAAACACTGTTTGAATTAATTGAAATTAAAATGGGCCGTCGTCAATTTGAATTCGATTTAAATTCCTTTTATTTAAAATTTTTTTGTTTTCCGCTGCGCGACGGCACCATCAAATCCCATCACTAACACTGGGTAATCATGCTACTTGCTAGATGTTGTCATGATTTGTAGGTTCTTGAAATTAAAGAGTTAATTTCAAGATAATTAATTAATTAGATTAATCAATATAATAAATTGTTATTTATAAACTTATAAAAGTTATAAGCCTACTGCTAGTGTTAGTCGTGAACCTAAAAGGGTCATACATAATTTTGGTTGTTGACATTTCAAGATTGATAACTCCAATCGTTGGAATAATTAATTAATTTAGATTAATTAAATGAGATTTTAATTTAATTCAATTGTTGGATTAAATATTTAGTTATATATTTGATTATGTAATTAAATATAATTTGATTAGAAATCTCAATTAAGGGAATATATTAAATCAGTCAATTGGATTGATTAATTTAAATTTATGGGATTAATTAATTAGTTGGATTTTTTAAATCCAAATCCATGTAATTTTCTTCACCCCATTGCCATTCTGCAGACAGTGGTTGAGCTCCTGGAGGGCATCGATGTGGTCGAGGAATGCCGCGTGTGCTCAAAATGTGACGCTGGCGTGCAGGTCCTTGTCGTTCATCGATCCCCCACTGTCATTGAACTGGGCGACAACGAGCTAGTAGAGGGCCGACGCGTGAAGCCAATCGCGGCCTTCACCATCAACGACGCTCTGCTCCCTCTGTTATCAGGCAGTAAAACCGAATCCGCGCCCAACAATGGTTAGGTAAGTTAAGTGCCAAATTAGAGAAAAATACTTAATTTCTTTTTATCACACTTAACTTAAATAAGGCACAAAAGAAACGAAAAGTGAATAAATATACTAACCATGCTGTGAGTGAAGCAGGCTTCGACATTTCTGGTGTCTGCGCAGAGTTTGAAAAACTCATTGTTTTAGCTAATATCAGAACTTGATTACTGACACAGCTTATTTTCTGTTTCATTTATGCATTTATCCCCTTGTTTTTGTCCTTTTGTTGTACTCATGCAGTTTTCAAATCACGTATAGGTACAAGTTGATTATCAATGGATGGTTGGTTAGATTGGTTAAGTTTTTTGTTTATGTGTTTGGTTTCACAACGATGTTGCTAGTGATGTTATTTTTTGATGTTAGAATCCATCAAGATTGGTTGTATTTCTTCTCCTTCTTCTTTGCTCTTCTATAAGGGTATATTACTTAGAAACTACTATTTGTTTTATTTTTAATTCTCTGATATGGATGTGATTAAATGTGTAGTCTGTTTAGAATCTATTTCATTAATCTACTTTATGGTTAATGTGCATGAAATTTATAATAAGTGTGCAAAATCTAGTATACTATTTTGCATTTTCATTAGCATGACATGTCTATGAGAATACATGATTTTAAATAAATTCGTTTTTTTGTTGTCCAACTTCAAGGTTTGGAATAACACTTTGTATATATTTTGTGTGTATGCAGGAAAATATTAATGTGCAAAATAACACATGTCAATGTGCAAACACCATAGTTTGTATACATGTAGATTCTGGTCATTATTGTGTTGTTGTATTTATAAGTAAATTACTTTTGTGGTGCTAAGTGATAGAGTGTGTGACATGCATTATTCTTGTTTAGTTTTTGTGCACAAATAAATGTATAGTAATGTGCAAAATAAAATGCACCAATGTGCAGAATAAGTATACTTACTTGCATTCAATGAGTTTAGTGGTTTCAGGATGTGTATGGTAGCATTGAAAATAAATGTATAATAATATGCAAAGTCTAGTATATTATTATTATGCAACGTATTACTTATTAATGTGCATATACAGTTTTTGTACATGCATATTTTACTTGTCGTTTTTGCCCATATAAATTGTTTTTATTTTTTGCAGAAAGATGCATTTTCAAAGTTTATAAATTACATATATGGAAAACTATGCCAATGTGGTTGGAAATTTGAACCACAATTTTTGGAGATGACATGCACAACAGGGGTAGAAAATGTAGATTGAAGGTGTTTTCACAAGAGGCACTTGGAGTCATATATGTGCTGGATTGAAGGCTAACTGGGTGTGTGGTATTAATGCATGAGATAAAAGAAATTATATTCGGAAGAAGTATTGCCACTCCTTGGTATGTGGAGAGACAAATGAGCCAAAAAATATAAACGTACAAATCACAAAGGAGTATCTCTCAATTTACAAGGCAGAAAAATATGAACGGAAGGCTGATTTGAAGAAATAATTTGCATGCGGCAGATTATTCCCTTGAGTTAGGTTTTTAATTTTAAAATACTTATCAATCTAGTGTTTTAGTTTGAGTTAATGTAAAAATTGGTATTATAATTTGACTTAATTTGGAGTTGTTGGGTTTTGTAATGATTTTATTTTCAAAATACCATTACTTTAATGTTGTTATATAATGTTGTGTTGGAATTGACAATTAGGCGGTATGTTGTCCCCTTAGTTGCACAAACTTACTAGTGAATGATTTTTATAAGTATGGATAAATTTTGTACTTGATTTTATGCATTCTGATATGATGGAGAAGTTGTGTTTGCATCTTTAATTTTTGAATAATGTTCCTGGCATAACTTTAATTTTGAATAATATCTTCGCATCTTTAAGTTTTGATTGTGCATATCTTACTTCATTATTGTGCATAACTTTATTTATGATTGTGTATATGCCATTAACAGATATTTAATTTTTTATTTTCAAAAGTTGCATTTGGTTGTGCAAAGTTATTGTATTATCTTGCATATCTTACTGCATGATTGTACATAACTTAATTCATTATTATAATGTGACATTTCACAGCAGTAGTCTCATGCCAGCTACCATAACTGGGCGTCGATGACTACAAGAACTGAATAAGATGATCGACAACTAATAAAAATAGTGAAAACTGAACAATTCAAACAGTACAAGAACTAGATAGAACAATCACAGTAAGTATAAAACATTGATTTGTAAAAATCACATGACAAGAAACCATTCGCCTTTTCAAACAACACTCCCTTAAATTTTGAAACTGTTTGATAAATTAAGAAAAATAAAATTAAGAGGTGGGTCTTGATGAATTGGTCCCTTTATTGTCCACCTGCAAATTATAATGTGCAAATAAGTGATTATTACAATCATAATTGATACCAAATAAATCATACATAATATTATAATATTATGACAAAAAAAGTTCCAGTGGTGACGATTGTGCATTTTGTCATTCACTATTGTACATTATCAGTGTCACAATTGTGTATATCTCAATGCACAATTGTGCAAAAACCACATTACACCTAGATTAACTTAAATGACATCAAACGACAACTCACATAGGACTGTTAAACTACATTGCACATATTGTGCACAATTTAATGCATTATTGTGCACATATTGAAACATAAATGTGCAAGAATCATATTAGATACTTCCAAATAATTACACCATCACCCGATGTTACTTTTTTTTCTACGACGAACATCAAAACCAAACAGCGATATATAAGACTTGTAAAACGGTACAACGTCATCCAAGTTTTTAAAACTCTGACTAATATAAGGTTTAATGTCATTTTCACATATCAGAACCCAATATTTGTAGATCCAGGTGCCATCACCATAGTTTGTCGAATAGGCTCACAATTGTGGGTAGAACATTCAACATCACTTGCAAAATCTCCCACTGAATCAGTGCACAAAACAGTACACGCCACAAATAACGCGACAGAAAAATTATTTAAAACTTCATAACATGTGCAAAACACCATAGCTACTGCATGATCGTGCACAAGTGAACACATTACTGTGCACATACTGACACTTACTTGTGCACAGATCACATCACACTTGCATCAGGCGACAACAACATCAGACGACAACACGCACTAGACTTTTTAATCATAACATGTATAAACACCATTGCTACTGCACGATTGTGCACAAGTGAACACATTGATGTGCACATAATGTCACTTACTTGTGCATAAATCACATCACACTTTCATCAACTACAATGACATCGGACGACAACACGCATATGACTTCATAATTATAACATGTGCAAACATCATAGTACTGCACGATCGTGCACAAGTGAACATATTACTATGCACATACTGACACTTACTTGTGCACAAACTGACACTTACTTGTGCACAAACTGATACTTACTTGTGCTCAAACCACATCACACTTGCATCATACGACAATGATATCAGATGACAAACACGCGCATAAATTCTTAATCAGACATGTTAAAATACCATAGTTATTGCACGATCGTGCAAAAGTAAACACATTAATGTGCACATACTGACACTTACTTGTGCATAAAATCACATCACACTTGCATCAGGCGACAACGAAATCAAACAAAAACATGCACATGACTTTTTAATCATAACATGTGCAAACACCATTACTACTGCACGATCGTGCACAAGTGAACGCATAGCTGTGCACATACTGATACTTACTTGTGCACAAACCACATCACACTTGCATCAGACATCAATGACATCAGATGAAAACACGTACAAAAATCTTTAATCATAACACGTACAAAACTTTACCCGATTAACTCAAAAACTCCAAACACAAAAATCCAGGAATTAGATGAACTCCACTAATTAAAATTAACATATTACCTGATTCATTCAAGATTGAAGACATCAGGGTGCAACCAAAATTAAAATTCGTAGAACTAAGAAAAAACTCGAACGAGTAAGGGACCAAAATCGAACAGGAATTGCCTCTAAGATCGAACAGGATACTCTGGCCCAACCTTAAATTCAAGCAGGATTGTCACGCCGATCTCTACTACTCCATACCAACCCTAAATTCGAATAGGATTAAAAGGAACAGGATTGAATTTTTTGATAAACTAATTTTTCGATTGAAGGAACATAGATGATTTTTCGAGGAACATAATTGATTATACGGAGAAATTAATTGATGAATCGAGCAGGAAGATGGAAACGGTATTGATGAATCGAGCATTGAAAGATTTCTTGCGTTTCTTTGGATTTCTTGCATTTTAGTTTTTAATGGACATGGGGATAAAAGCTTGCGTTTCTGTATTTCTCAAACACGGACCTATTCTCACCGAAACCCAACCTATATATATATATATCCTATTCATTTAAGAATTTTGAGTGCATCATGTGAGTGATTTTTGGATCTTATGTATTATTTGTTGACTAAAATTGTTAAGTTGACTTCCATGTTCGCTTTTGCTTTACATCTTGTGCTGCCATTAGTTTCATTTCTTGAGGTCAAGTAAGAATTTATGTGTGGTGGGATTTCATAAGTAGAAAAGAGCACATGTTTATAAGTGTTAAAATCACATATTTATATGCAATTGATTTATTTGGGTCGTTGATTTTTATTCTCATCGGCACATTTATTCTATGGTACAATATAATTGAAATTTGTGTTTATTTAAGTGATTTAAAGTGTGTTTACGGGTTGGAAGTGATGAGTGAGGGCTTATATAAAGATTGAGTCAAAAATCCAAAGAAGTCAGGCTACTATGGGTTTGTCTGCCACACTGGGTAACCCAATTTTCATGTAAATTCAAGAATTTAGAGCTATGAGGCCCAACATATCAAACTGGACCAACTCTAACATCTTTAAAAATCATACGCTGCATGAGGGATGCATCCCTAAACAAAATACAGAGGACAGATTACGAGAGAGAGCGAGAGAGACTCGAGGAAGAGACAAGAAGCAAGGGTTGGGATTCATCATCTATAGTTTTCTTCCAACTTTTGATGAACAACATGCCGTTTGAAGACAATATGTCTGGCTAATTCTCTTTATTCTGGTTCGAAGTGATTTTTGAAACGTATTTGATGAGATTGTGATTTAAAATTCGTAATGGATTCTCTATTCAACCCTCTTATATATTATTGTGTTATGAATTTAGTTGTTTTTATTATATGATTTCTTATCTTAGTTTGGCCAAATAGATTAGGTTTTTATATGATTTGTGCTAGAAGAAGATTCATAATATGTAATTATTACGAGTCTAATATATAGCAACAATTGAGCTCATTCAATTGAATAACATAAATCCAAGTTCACTTAGGTTGAGCTTGTGAACATAATATCTTGCCTATTGCATCGTTTTAGTTATTAATGCTTCTAGCGTTATAGATCTAAAGAGCTTGTTTTTAAATCACTTGTGTAGATATGCTCGATTAAAGTGTTTATAGTAAAATTAAGAAATGATATGGGTCAACAATTTTATTATTGGCTTCGAAATTGGAATTCAGGAATTAGAGGAGAAGTAAGCGTTACTATAAATTATAATTGAATCAGAATGTAGATAAACGGAGCTGAGAACTGGAACTCTTTTCAATTTGGAACACTTATTTTTATTAATTCTGCTAAGTTTAGTTTCATATATTATGAATTATATTATTGTTGTAGTTCATTTATTAGTATTAGATTAAATTTTAAAACCAACCCCCCATTATACATGTAATTAATTATGTCAATTACGTATGAACAATTTTATCCACTCTCCATGGGATCACTAATACAGAAACAAAAATCTAGAATGCCATTTTTTGCAAATTCATAATGCCTTTTGTGGCGTTCTAGATTGAGCTGTTCTAGAAAGTCAAACTTTCTTGAACGTCTGTTACAGGCGTTTTAGAAATTCAGACTTTCTAGAATGCCTTTTTTACCCGTTCTTGAAAATACATTTACTCATTCTAAAAAGTAATTTTCTAGAACGGGTTAAAATGGCGTTCTAGAAAGCACGATATCTAGAACGAATTTTGAAAATGTGTTTTAGAAAGTATGATATTTAGAACGGGTTTTGAAAGGCATTCTAGAAAATAATATATCTAGAACAAATTTTGAAAAGACGTTCTAGAAAGTATGATATCTAGAATGGGTTTTGAAAAGACATTCTGAAAACACGATATTTAGAACGGGTTTTAAAAAGGCATTCTATAAAGTATGATATCTAAAACAGGTTTTGAAAAGGCGTTCTAGAAAGTATGATATCTAGAATGACTTTTCAAAACCCGTTCTAGATTAGTGTGGTTTCTAACAGGTTTTTGTAAACCCATTCTAGGAATTATAATATCTAAAAAGGATTTTCTTAAACCCATTCTAGAAAGTAGTAAAAAAATTTTAAAAAATAAATAATAGTAGGTGCCAACAAATACATCAAAATTCAATAAAATGAGGACATTTATAAACTTAGTAAGATAAACACAACATTTAAGACATTCATAAGCAATGTCCACATGATTTATAAAAATCAAATATAATAAAATAATGTCCACATGATTTATCATAATCAAATATCAAGAAACAAGTCGCAAGTTGTGAGAAACATATCAAGCAGTCATTGTTCTTCAAAAATGCTACAAGAAAAGTTAAAGATTGTATTTAAAATTTTAGGGAAACAAAGCAGTTCAATCTTGTTAACTCAATAATATATTTGCTGAAACGGGAAAGCTTCCATCAAGAGAATGCTTCGTAATAAATGAAACTTGTCATCTAAGAGTGGAATAAGAACTGCAATGATCTGCAAAACAAAAAAAAAAGTAAGTTATATCCAGATTCCAAACAAATCAAGTTGGTGAAAGATACAACACTATACCAACGCAATAATTGCACTATGCCCCTATCATTCAGATGTTTGAAAATCACAAAGACATTAACATTTCACTGTTCATATTATGATTATAATGTGGTCTCCAACTATTTCTCCAATATAAGTCGGTCTGCCTAACTATGATTAACTCTTGGGAATTCGGCCAAGTATTTCTCATGAATGCTTCTACTTGCACTGTATAAGGAGGAACGAAACATGATAAAAGCTAAGGATACTACCTCAAAGAGATGAGGATAGAGGCTATTAATGCAACCCTTGCCTATCGCACCGAGCATTAGAACTACAGCTTCCCTGTCTTTCCAAGCTTCTTCACATGTAGCCGACAGTTTTGCCTACAAGACAAGCAAGTTCAAAGATTTTGTAAGCTCATGGCTCATCAAATTTATGAATGTTTAATTGGACACTGATCGGAAAAACAAATTTGTTTATCAAACCACTTGATTGTCACCAGTTTCAACTAGTATACGCTAGAGACTAAGATCTATCTATTATATATGGACTTTTTTGTAAGAATAAATTTGACAACACACAAATCGAGAACTAAATTTCTTAAGTCAAAAAGTCAGTCAACTACATGTAAATTTCAACAATTAACATAATTTATTATTTCATTAAACATATTCATTTACTCACAAGAACAAAGCATTTTACACTATAGAGTATATAAAATATTTAAATTGAGAAGGAACATAGGCAATAGAAAAGTTAGAAATAAAAAAAAAAGTGCATAAAGTAACATAGGCAATAGAAAAGTTAGAAAAAAAAAAAGTGCATAAAGTAAACTATACAGAAGCAACTTAATCACCTGCACAATGGGCATCAAATATTGGGTAAACAGATATATTGCGATAATATCGGGAAATAATTGAACTAACAGATCAAACGCAATCGAACAAATATGTTATATATAAATATAATAAATATATAATATAATTAAATAACGAAACGAAAGAAAAAGTTAACCGTCGAGTCGAGCGAACTTTTTCCTTCAAATTCTTATTGCCCCGTACTACGTGCTCACGGTTTGATAGTAATGAATCTTCCAAGATACAACGATGAATGGAGATGGACGGAGCAGACGATCCAGTCAACCTGGCGAACGAGAATTGGGCAGACAACTGAGCAAAATCCTAACTGCAAGCTATATGATGCGTGAGGCAAGTAGGATTATGATATGTATGCGAGAGCTCTCTTAGAAACATGTTTTGATGTATGTGTTGTGTTTTTACACTATGTAGGAGTTGGTATTTATAAATTTGAGGGACCCTTAAACAAGGTAGGGAATCTGTAGGAATTAAGATTCCTAGTACAAGCCAATCTCCTTATCTTGCTCAATAAGAAAGACTTGGAAGCTTACAGAAGAGGCCCAAACTAATTAAAGCCCAAGAAATTAAATAGCTTGCGGTCCACCATCTCTAATAATTCGATTTCCATAAGATAATGAATAACATTCATATATTGGACATTTCCTATCTACTTAGAAAATTCCTCACCCTCATTACCTTCTAAATGTCCAACCTTGGTCATTGACTTTTACTCACCCAAATTCGGATTTGTGAAAGTAAATATACCACAATAATCTATTCGAAACGTAGATTAATAATTTGACGTTCGTTTACAAAATTAACGACCCATCTACATTTGGAATATTTGGTCAAAACTACCACATATAACTTCACCAAATCCAATTTCCCCAACAATCCCCCACATGAGTGGAAAATCAATGTATGATGCATGTGACTCAATTGCTCAGTTTCCACATGAAACGTTATTACATCTTGCTAGGTAGCTTTTGACTTTGAACCCGCCGTAGTGAAGTACCATCGGATAAACCCACGGCCTAGTTGACAATGTCATTGAACTATTTCGAGTTCGAGCCTACCGAGACAATGATACTCACATAATAACGCTTACGCCGATTCTGCAAGTTCTAAGTTGTGTCCATTTTGGCCTTGGAATACTCTTGGATTCGTAAGTGCTTCGAGCGAGGCGGCCACTCCTTTACACTTAAATAGGTGACTTTGTCTATCAGAAGTATCCTACTATACTTCACCTTTACAGGTATAGATCATCATTAAAAGTATAAGACTTACCCTGTGCCACGGTCATCAGGATATCACTTGGATATGCTCTCTAGGGAAATAGGTTTAGCTCATGGCTAGTTACCAAGTGTTCAGGAATGGTACAGTCCAAAGTTTAGTTGGCCCATTGAACCAAGTTCTTGGGATCTCCAGTTATAATGGTTGGGTTTCAACTAAAGACTATTCTTTTGTGTGAACTTTAAGCCCATTCCCTCTAGCATAGAATTGATCTCGATTTATACTCTTTGTAAATGGATTCGTTATAATTTCCTTTGATTTCACATAATCAATGGAGATTCCTCTTGAGATCAGTTCTCTAACGGTATTGTATCTTCAAACGAAAATATCGCGAATTACCGTTATTTATTTCATTATAAGCCCTTGCGATAGCAACTTGATTATCGCAATGTATCATAATCATTGATACGGGCTTCCTCCAACATAGAATGTTCTCAAGAAAATCTCGAGGTCACTCAGCCTCTTCAATAGCTTTATACATAGCTATTAACTCTGATTCCATGGTGGACTAGGCTATGCATGTTCGTTTAGTGGACCTCCAAAATACAATACCTCCACCGATGGTAAAAGCATACCCACTCATGGAGTGTGGATCTTTAGAGTCCGATATCCAGTTAACAACACAGTACTCTTCTAGTACTATTGGATATTCCATATAATGCAGCCCAAAACTCAGAGTATACTTCAAGTATAGTGATACTCTAGTTAGCCCTATCCAGTGGTCACTGTTCGAATTACTCGTGAACCTACTTAGTTAATTCACTGAATAAGCTAGATTCAGTTTGGTACAAATAGTAATGTGCATAAGACTTCCAACAATCCTAGCAAGTTCCATCTAAACCACTGAATCACTAAACGAAGGTTATCGTCAAATGAAGTTTAAGCCATTTTGTCATCAAACCCATCATACCTCTCCAGTACGCTTTCCACATAGTGGGACTGAGAAAGTACTATGCTGTTTGATTTCTTATGATCTTGAACTCAAGAATCACATCGACTAACCCCATATCCTTCATATCAAAGTTGTCCTTCAACATGTTATTAGTACTTGAGATGACATCGCTTGAGTTACTCAATATCAACAGGTCATCAACATAAGACAAATAATGATTAAAGAGTTAGGTGTATTCTTCACATAAACACATTTATCGCATTCATTAATGCGAAATCCATTGGTCATCATCATAGTATCAAACTTTATATGCCATTGCTTTGGTGTTTGTTTCAATCCATACAATGATTTAACAATAACAAGTCTACACACCTTATTCTCTTGACCCGGAACCACAAACCCTTTAGGTTGTTCCATATAAATCTCTTCATCACTCAAAACCCAATTTCACATCCATTTGGTGACTTTCAAGATTTTGCAGCGCAACAACCGCCAAATCACCCCAATAGAAGTAATTCTATTTATAAGTGAGTAAGTATCAGAGAGATTGTATCCTTCTCTTTGTTTAAAGCCTTTGGCTACCAGCCTAGGTTTTTACTCATCTATCAAGACATCAACTTTATACTTTATCCTTAGAACACACTTCCATCCTAAAGGTTTTATTACCATGGGAAAGATTAATCAATTCCCATGTATGATTCTGTAAAATTGAATCAACATTGATGGCTTCCTTCCACATAGAAGCATTAGTACTAGACAAGGCTTCTTGAAAAGTATGAGATTCATTATCTAACAAACAAACCAGTTAAGTAGTCCTAGCCTAGATTCATCATCATCACCATCTTGTGATGCATCTTGAACTGTAAGAGGTGTTGATTCATCTTTAGCATCATGAAATCCCTTTTAGAACAATCACTATTTCCTTTGCAAGGACAAAAGTGTTCAAAGATTATTGCATTCCTTACTTCAAAGGTCGTCCATTCAGTCACACCAAGTATATCAAACTTGTGTACTAGGAATCTATACGCAGTGCGCATATTTAATAAAGCAACCATCGACTGTTTTAAGTTATATCTTCACTTTCTTTGGCTGTAGGACCCATTCCTTAGCTAAGCACCCACACATTTTGAGGTAACTGTAAGCAAAAGCTTTACCTTTTCATAATTCGTATGGAGACTTTTCCTTTTCCACGTGGGTAACCTATTCAAAATATGGTTAGTGGAAAGGATCGCCTTCCCCCACATATTCGTGGTAACCCTGAACTTGATTAATATAGTGTTTATCAATTCTTCAAGGGTTCGATTCTTTCGTTCAACATCACCATTCAACTTAGGTATATAAGGAGCAGTTGTTTGATGAATTATGCCATATTCAGCACAAAATTCCTCATACAGTACAACATACTCTCCACCTCAATCACTTCGAATTGCCTTAATTCGAGTTCTAAGTTGATTCTCAACTTCATATTTGAAGACTTTGAAAGCATCAAAAGACTTTGTCTTTGCCCCATAGCAAATAAATGTCACAAATTATTGTGCAGTCATCAATGAAAGCAAGAATTTACTTTTTACGCCCTCTAGTTTGCACAAGTTTGAAACCACATACCTTGATGTGAAATTACTCTAGAGGTACATATCTCTTTCCACTAAATGAAAAGATGCTTCTGGCGTTTTAGCCTCAACACAAATCTCACACTTGTGTTTTAAGTCAAAATTGACATCTAATTGTAAATTCAATTTTATCAATTTGTTGGACTTTATAATGGGCTTTATCTCATAGCCTCAATGCTAGAATACCCAATTTCTAAATAAGCACACATAACTAATAATTATGACTTCTCCTAATCTTCTTTTGGTTTTTCGAGCTTTATATGAATTTTGAAAATTCAACACTCTTATGAGATCATTCATCTCATATTAGCTATCTCAATATCCTTTTTACTTGACCAACGAGGTCACATTTTTTCACCATTGAAAAATCGAAGTGATATGAGAAGCTCCCACAATTAATTCTCATGATTCAATTCATAAATTAAATCTAGATTTAATTGACATCAAACTCTATAAATTTTACTCAAACAATAGTTCATATTTATAAGTTTATAGAATTTCTAAGTCGAATTAGATCAAACTTAAAATTCACACTTTAATAAATTTGAAACCCAATTCAAAAATTAGGCCCCATAGTTTATTATTAATCTAGACCAAAACTAGACTCATTTCCATGACCCATCAAGGTGTTGAATTTCTTCCGGCTTCTTCTTTACAAGAAAAACCAACGACTGCTACAATTGCAATCCAATGGGCCTTACTATCATTCAGGCCCAAGTTTAACTTCTATTAAACTTCATTACCAATTCTGGCCCAGGACTAAACTAGTCATTGCCAAATATTTATTTAAGACCAAGGCCATGGCCTAATATGACTTATCTTTTAATTAAGATTAGGCCGAGATTCTATAGCCCAGTAATAATTGTCCAAATGAGGCTCATTGTAACGCCTTATCCAAGGAATCCAGCCCACGTGGGCTTAACCCAAACACAAGACCAACATGGCTTGTTTGGTTCAGGGTCACCTTCAATATTATTATAATTTTATGGCCCAACTCTTAAAGTAGTAGGCCCAAGTCTAACAATTATCAAGTCCATGATTTAAAGGCCCAAATGAAGAAAAATCTTGGCCCCAGCAAAAGCCCTAGCACATTGCCTTTCTTATCCAAACAATCATCCGCCACCGCCATTAACAAACGCAAGAGCTTGCGGCTATCTCCTGATTAACACGTATATATGCTCATTTTTAGTTGTATTTTAGTTACTTTTTCTTATTATTTTTGGTATAAGTTGGATAGTTTAAGCTTCAAATCGTATATTTGTGTTTCCAACTTATTTTACCATCTTTTGATCAAGATTGATGCAGATAAGTGATTAATTGAAGTTTTTCACTTTACAGCTAACTAACCAGAAGGACTCAACGCGTACGAAATGAACATGATGATTAAGAGGCAAGAATCGAGCATTCCGGCGAAGAAGTAAAAAATTTTGGTTTTTACGATTACATTCCTCACCGTAAAGATCACCGTAAGGAGGCGACAGAGAGGTTTAAGGTAGCTGTTTACTGTAGCTCCTAACCGTAAAGTGCTACCGTAGATGGGCCCAGTAATCGACCTGTGTGACTTGCGACCCAAGTTACGCGATTTCTATATAAACCACCCATTAATCCGAGTTCCAGACATGCTTATGACCTTATAAACTTACCATAAACATAATCCTAGGGTTTAGAGTCGGATTACATCATCAAAAACGCATAGATCAAGAGTGAGAAGAAGGATTCACCGAAATGAGTTCCGGTTGCCGTTCGTCATCGCCAGCCCATTTTCGTCCATTTTCGCTGTGCATCTCTGTGGAACCTTCAAAGTTTAATCAGCAAACATTAGTTAACATAAGTTTTCTACATCCATTAATTAGTTTCTTAGTTTAAATTCTTAGTTTTTAGGCTTTTGGAGTTAGTAAGTTTTATGTTCTTGAGTTCGGATTTTGATTTCGTATTCACTGAACGTATTTTGTTGGTTAATCTTAGTTTAGATTCAGATTTATATGTTTATTGTTGGATGTTTGATGCTTGTTAGGTTGAGAACATTCATGCGATTTTTTTCATAATTTTGCTTAGTTTATATGCTCGTTTAGTAACCGTTAGGATTGTAGTTGATTAATTCATGCGTAATCGTAGTTAGTAGTTGGTTAAATTAGTTGGTTTATGATCTTTCAGGTCGCTGCGAATTAGTTTTAGTCTTTAGTTACTATTTATTTTCGAATTTCTATTAAATTATTTATTAGTTAATTAATTAGTGAATTAATCAAGGTTTTTAGTTAATTAAACTTAGAACTTGAATTTAGATAATCATAAGATTTAATTTTCAGCTGGTAATTTAGGTTAAATAATTTAGGTAATTTTAGTTGGTAATTTAGAATAATTAATTTAGAATTTAAGTTCAAGTCTTGCGTTTCAACTTAGTAGTTAATAATCAATTTCAAAACAAACCCCCAACAAGAATATTACATTTAATTATTTATTTTTGAACAACTATCCGAGATCCGATAATTTGTTGTCCTTGAGAAACGACTCGAGTCAGCTTTCCACCCTACAAGCGCTCTTGTACTCTTGCGAACTTGCGTGTTTAAAATTAAAATATCTTTAATTGGGGTGCATAAAAGTTTGGTTCATAATTTTGGCGCCATTGCCGGGGACAACAATAAGGAGTCAAAGAATTTTGCTTATTCCATTTTATTTTCTTCGTTTCATTGCTTTCGTGTGTTTAGTTTGGATTTTACCACTTGGTGCGTTCATGTCTTGTTGAGTTTATGCAAGGTAGACGATCACTACAACTCGATCTTGCACCATTCTTCGAAGACATTAACTGCGCACATCCAACGAGACCAAGACCCGAACAAGCTTCCGAGAGCGATTCTTCTTTAGACATAAATTTTGTGTGCGACGATATTCCCGAGTCCATGGCGAGATGATCTAATCATGGATCCCATCATGGAGGCGGCCATAATGAGTTATTCGACGCTATCAATAATGATTTACCCTTACCTCAAGCACGAAGACATAGGAATTTTGGAAGCGAACCGCGATACCTTGGGGGTCACAATCAACCACTAAACAATCGGGCCCCGCTACAACTAAGACAAGGAAATAGAGGAAGGAACGCACAACATGACGAGGATGTGCGTGACGATTATTCTGACAGACCAGTCCATCAACGTGAGTTTGTAGATGAATGTTTCGATGACCAAGATTTCGAAGGAGATTATGAGTCTGCCTATCATCGAGAGAGAGCACCGAGACACGCCCAACCACCTTGACAGCGTGATTTGGCACGTCTGAAGGTTGTACCTTTTAGGTCTACTATTGTTCTTGGACCAACTGCAAGGGAGGTAGAAATTAAACCGCATCAATTGAATTTACTCTCGACTTTCCACGGAGGTGCCCATGAAGACCCTTTGGTGTTTTTGAACTATTATGTAGATGAAGTAGGTAGATTTGTGGTTAATGGCCTCAACCAGGACAAGGTGCAAATGATCTGTTTCCCCTGCGCCATGAAAGACAAGGCGAAGTCGTGGTTACTGTCCCTAGAACCTGGATCGTTGACTGATTAGGAGATGACAATTGAGAAATTCTTAAATCAATACTATTCGGCCTAAACAACGGGAGATCTTCGACGACAAATAGCTACATTTAAACAATTGAAGGGCGAGCTATTTCACGAAACATGGGAGCGTTACAAGACTCTTTTGCAAGCTTGCCTCCACTATAACTACTCACCCGAGATGACAAACTAATTCTTCTTTGATGGGTTGTTAGACCATGGAAAGAGGGAGGTAAAAATAGCAGCGGGAGGAGATTTCGGGGATTTGACGGCCATCGAGGCAAAACGAGTTTTAGAGAAGCAGAGCGAAAAGTCTAGACAAACAACCTCTAGGCCAAGAAAATTGAAAGTTAATGAAATAACTATCCCCGATCCCGATCTAGATGACGACAAACTAGTCAAAGCAAAGTGTGAGGAAATTTTCGAGGAAAAATTAGCAGCTTGGAAAGCCGAGCGGATGAGCAAGGCCCCTTCCAATAAGACTACTGCATCGTGTAACCAATGCGGATCTCCCCCCAGCATCTGGCAGACATGTGTCCGAACAATACTGTACAACAAGAAGATATTAACGCAATCTAAAATTATCCAAATCAAAGGAAGTTCACCTCGCAACGCGAGAATCCTCTTTTTAAGTGGGGCCCAGGGAATCCGAATTATATGCCACATGATCCGCAGTTGCCACCACCACAACATGCTCAAGCACCATTTCCACCACCCCAAAACAATTTCCATACACAAGGACAGGTGTCCACGATAGTACAATCAACTGATCAGCTATTGGTTTGGCAGCAAAACCAAGTGGCCGAGATGCTCAGCAATAGAGAGGGACTTGCAAAAGTGAATACAAATATTGACACCCTCTCCAATATAGTACAAGATCTTGTCAAAAATATTGAAAGAATGGATAGGACGATAGGACAACACAAATCAAAGATGTTGTTCCTTTCCCAAGCCATTTGCGTCCTTCTAAAGAAAACAAAAGATTTATGGAACTGTACAATCTATTAAAGAACGTCAATATTAACTTACCGATCTTGGATGTGATCAAAGCAATGCCAGCCTACATGAAGTCTTTCAAGGAACTCGCATCAAGGGAGAGACGTTTAACTACACATCAGCATATAACATTGACGAAGGAAGTGAGCGCAGTTTTTAAGAAACCATTGCCACCGAAGGAACAAGACCCTGGAAGTTTCTTCATTACTATTTCCCTGGCCAGTGGACAAACAGCAAAGGGAATGTTGGATCTTGGGGCTGGTATTAACCTAATGCCGTACTCGCTTTATCGGGAATTTGATCTTGGAGCACTGAAACCAACTACTATGCGACTGCAGTTAGCCGACCGTTCGATTCGGCAACCTTTGGGAATTGTTGAGGATATTTTAGTGCAGGTTGGAGAGTTAGTGATACCAGTCGATTTTGTAATATTGGACGTTGGCAAGGTATCGCTTGAGAGCAAAGAACACACCATTTTGTTGGGACGCCCATTTATGTCTACTTCCATACCTTGATCGACGTTCACAAAGGAAGGATGACAATGACCGTTTTGGGTAAATCAGTGACATTCTCCCTTAAGGATATTCAAAACACTCCCATCCCTGCTATGAAAGATGATTTGTCATTCTTTGATCCAATTGCATCCTGCGTCCACGAGCTTAAAGGAATCACAGTTTTGGACAACTTAGGCGATGAGGACGACGCCGACTTTGTAAGGAGGGTGGCAGATTTATTAGAAGTTGATCTGATTAAAATCACTGAAGAATTCGAAAATCTTGAAGATATTGACAACGAACTGTATGAAATAGCTAATGCACCTGAGCTCGAGCCTAAAGTGGAGTTAAAACCACTAGCAAGCCATCTGAAATACGTTTTTCTCGAGCCTGGCAACCAAAAGCCTATCATTATATATTCTGGGTTAGAAGAGCATGAAGAAAAAGAATTAACGACGGTGCTAAAAAAAAAGGAAGCCATAGGATGGAGTATCAGCGACATAAAAGGTATTAGTCCCGCCATTTGCATGTACCGAATAGAATTAGAACCGGATGCAAGACCAGTACGAGATAGCCAGCGTAGATTGATGCCGACATTGTATGAAGTGGTCAAGAAAGAGACTTTTAATTTGAAAGATGAAGGGATTATTTACGCAGTTTCTGATAGTAAATGGGTGAGCCCGATTCATGTAGTAACCAAAAAGGGCGGCATCACAATAATCGAAAATGAGAAGGGCGAAGTTGTCCCAACTAGACTGACCACGGGATGGAGAATGTGTATTGATTATAGAAATCTAAATGCAGCAACAAGGAAGGATCACTTTCCATTGCCATTTATTGACCAACTTCTCGACAAACTAGTCGGGCACGAATTCTACTTTTTCTTGGATGGCCTGTCTGGTTACTATCAAGTGGCTATAGCCCCGGAGGACCAAAGCAAGACTACCTTCACATGTCCCTTTGGCACTTTTGCATTCTGGAGGATGCCGTTTGGTCTATGCAATGCTCCAGCAACTTTTCAAAGGTGTATGCTTTCCATCTTCACTGATTTTATTGATGACTTTTTGGAAGTATTTATGGATGACTTTTCTATTTTCGGTAATTCATTTGAAAGTTGTCTGGTTAATTTAACTAAAGTATTAGAACGTTGAATAGAGATAAATCTTACTTTGAGCTGGGAGAAATCCCGTTTTATGGTTAAAAGTGGCACTGTGCTTGGTCATGTTGTTTCTAGTCGAGGGTTGGAGGTAGATAAGGTGAAAATTGAAATTATTGAAACTCTTCCCCCCCCTCGTGATGTTAAAGGAGTCCGGAGTTTTCTTGGGCATGCAGGATTTTACAGGCGTTTTATTAAAGATTTTTCAAAAATTAGTCGCCCACCTTTTCAATTGTTAGCTCAAGATACTCCATTCGTGTTTGATGAAGCTTGTATGAATGCATTCGGAACTCTTAAGGAAAAACTTACATCAACACCAGTTGTTGTTGCTCCTGATTGGACCCTACCATTTGAAATAATGTGTGATGCGTCTAACGAAGCTGTAGGGTCTGTTCTAGGACAGCGGGTCGATAAGTTGCTTAAGGTTATTTACTATGCAAGTTATATGCTTAATGATGCCCAACGTAACTATAAAACTACTGAAAAGGAATTGTTAGCAGTCGTTTTCTCTTTAGATAAATTTCGATCTTATATTGTCGGAGCTAGAGTCATTGTGCATACTGATCATGCTGCATTGCGCCATTTATTTGCTAAGCCACAAAGTAAACCACGTTTGATTCGTTGGATTTTTTTATTACAAGAATTTGACGTAGAAATTAAGGATAGACGTGGCTGTGAAAATGTTGTAGGTGATCACCTGTCTAGGATGGTAACTGAAAATAATGAGCAAGTCATGATTGATGATTTATTTCCATATGAAAATGCTTATGCTCTTGATGCTTCTATTACTCCTTGGTATGCGGATATCGTGAATTACCTTGCTTGTAATATTGTTCCTGATCACTTGAACTACCAAGAGAGAAAAAGGTTTTTGCATAAATGCAGGAGCTACTTCTGGGACGACCCCTTCATATTTAAAAGATGCAAGGATGAACTAAACAGGCGTTGTGTTCCGGATGATGAAACGATCAGCATTATGCACTTCTGCCACGACCTTAGAGGACATTTTTGAGCACAGAAAATGGCTTTTAAAATTCTTTTGGCTGTTTTTTATTGGCCAACCATGTTCGCCGATGTTTATGAGTATTGCAAGAATTGCGACAATTGTCAAAGAACAGGGAACATAGGGAAGCGAGATGAGATGCCTCTAGTACCAAATCAAGTACTGGAAGTTTTTGACGTGTGAGGAATAGACTTTATGGGCCCATTTTCAAAGAGCGGCGATTTTGAGTACATCTTAGTAGGCGTTGATTTCGTGTCCAAGTGGGTGGAAGCTATTTCAACACGCAGGGCTAATGCAAAAATCGTTCTGAAATTTCTGAAAGTCACTTCTGCAATAGAGCATTTGAAAGATTGATGAATAAGTTCGGAGTACGACACAAGGTGGCTACCCCTTACCATCCTCAAACCTCCGGTCAAGTTGAAACAAGCAACTGCCAATTGAAGAGCATTTTAGAAAAGACAGTGGGCCCGAATAGGAAGGACTGGGCCACGAAACTGGTGGACGCACTGTGGGCCTATAGAACTGCATACAAAACTGTGCTTGGATTAACCCTTTTCAGCTAGTTTACGGGAAGGCGTGCCACTTACCGGTTGAGCTAGAGCATAGAGCAAGTTGGGCAATTCGAAAGCTTAATATGGACCATGGAGAAGCAGGTGAATATCGGAAACTGGATCTGACTCATCATGAAGAAATGAGGAACGAAGCATGTGACTGCGCCTGGAGACAGAAACTTGCTATGAAAAAGCGTCACGATTGCCATATCATTGACAAGAATTTGGAAGTGGGTAAGTTAGCTTTACTTTACAACTCACGGTTGATACTGTTTCGAAGAAAGTTGAAGTCGAGATGGAGCGGACTATTCGTGATCAAGGAACTAAACGACTTTGAAATAGTTACTCTTTACGACAGAAAGAAAGATACGACTTTTAAAGTTAATGGCCATCGAGTGAAGCTTTACCATGAAGGGATGGACAGGAATAAGGATCGTGAAGTGGTGAAGCTCGTAGATCCACCTTCTACCAAAGATTAACTTCTAGAAATGCGTCGAGCAAGCGACCTTAAAAGTTGCGCTTCTTGGGAGGCAACCCAAGCGTTTGTTTTTCTCTTTATTTTCTTTCTTTGATTTTTCTTTTCTTAGTTTCTTTATTTTATTCTCTTTTATTTTGTAGTTTTCAAGAAAATTGCTATGATACGTTTTTGCAAGATTTTTGTGTAGGAAAAGACGGAGAATTTGCCACTTTTTGAAGACTTAACGGTTACTTACGGTTACTCGCAACCGTAAGGTGCTACCGTAAGAACTTGGGACAGGCGTTAACAGTAACAATAGCTGTAGACTGATTTCGGCGGAGGTGCTGGTAAGCATTAACGGACACTTACGGTTACTCGCAACCGTAAGCGTCCCAGTTTTTGCATAATTTTATGGTAATTAATTAAAGAATTCTTGGGAATTTTTTTTTTACAAGGCAAGTTCTATTTTTGTTAAATTTGGACGAATTGTCAAGTACTCACATGTCTAGATTGCCTACCTTTTAAGAGTTCTATTTTAATTATGTAAGTTTAATTGTCCTGCCTTAATTTGAAATTGTAGGAGAATTAGGATTCCTACTTTAAAAACCCAAGGATACCTATAAATAACCAACCCTTAGAGTTCATCCTTTCAGAATTCATTCAAACCTTGATAATTCCCACAAGCTTTTCTCAAACATAAACCTCTCAATTCCAACCTTTATTTTGTTTCATCAACCATGAAACATCGCCAACAACAATCAAGCGCCATGAGGGAGCTGCAAACAGATATAACCGACGCACGGAAGGAGGTCAAAAAACTTTATGCTAGTCTTGACAACGCGATGTCGACAATCGGGAATATGGGAGAAGAGATGTCTGCCTTGAAGGACGAGCTTGATAAAACGAAAGGGAATTTAGCTATGGAGGAGGCATCAAGTATATTTTTCTATCGCTAAGGATTGGGACTCATGAATGATATCCGTGGACTTCGGATGTAGCTTTTGGTAGGGGAAGGTGACATCCGCCGGCTTGAAGAAAGAAACGTCGTCCATCAGTGGAATATTAACTATTGGAAGCAGGAACTTGGGGACGCCAACGACAAGATAGCCGAGCTGGAGATGAAACTTTATGGATCTAATGGCTGAACCATTCGGATACTCTTAGCCTAGCAAGCCATGATTAGCTATTTTCAATTCAGTCGAGTCTTAGAGTATTTAATTTCCAGTTTATTTCGAGTCTTATGCTTTATTTTTGTCGATTTGTTTTTAAATTCTTTGTCATGTTCCTTTGTCATCGCGCGCTCGCATATTAATGAAATTTAATTCTCAAGGTTTGTGTGCTTTAATTTATTTAATTTTTGTCGAACAAGATCAATTTTTCGCGAGTGAAACTTTATGTTGCAGCCCAGACCTTACGGTTACGCTTACCGGTACGAGTAACCGTAAGACCAACTGTTACCCACTAGCAGAGAGCATTACGGTAAGGTTTACCGGTAACACCCTACCGTAAGGAGGCTACCGTTAAGTTCTCTGATGTGCAGTTTGTCGGATAGTTTTTCGTCGCATTCCGGCGATATTTACGATACGATGGTTTCATCCTCGTACAGTAAAGCAGCGGATATTTTTGTATTTTTATGTGGGATTAATTTTGAGTTTTTTTTGTTAAGTTATGTTTTTCTTAGTTTTTAGTCGAGCGACTACAAATCACGACAATCGGGATGATTATTTGGTAACACAATTCAACATGGAGCGACTCGACCATTTTGGTTATTCAGGGACGTTTTTCTTACCTCTCTTATCTTTACTTGTTTTTATTGGCAAAGCGGAGTTTGCCGAATTTTTCTGAGGGGGAGGGATGGGGTCGAGCATTTTGTTATTCTACTTTATGCTTAGTTGAATTTGTGTTTTGTGATATGTAATGCTTAAACGTGATTTATCATGATTGATCACTATTCCTATGCTTAATTGTGTTTGTCTGGCTTGTCTGTCGAAGTTAACTAAGACTAGATTTGAGGTTTTTGTATTCTCACCATGTATAAGTGCATAAATTTTCAAAATTATTATCTTTATTTTAAAACGGTACTTGAACGCAATTGATTTCTCAAAACCTTAAAATCGGCGTCAATTCAAAACTTTTTCATGCAGAAAGCCAGTGAGTATCCTGAGTGTTTATCATCATTGCATGTGCTTGAATAAGTTTCAGTCTTGATATCTCTTTGAAACCGCTGTGTGTAGTCGACTTTGAAAATGAAGTTAAGGCACAAATAAAACCCTATTTCTGGCCATATACATAAATTTTAGCCACTATAAATTCCGAATGAGCCAATCAGAGCCAAATAATCCATGCATATAACCATGAGTGTTTTTAGTCGACTCCTACTATCATTAAAAGCGTGGGGTAGGAGTTTGTTATTTTGTTAGTTATTAGTATTTTGGTAATTTGTTAGGAATTTATGAATAATTGTAATTATTAAGGACCACCATCCTAAAATAAAAAAAGGATCCCATAAAAAGTAAAAAGGGACAAAAATAAAAAAGAAGGATGGTGAGTCTAGTTGAATGATGTTAGTCATTGCCTACGCTAATAAAGGATTGTGTTTATTGCTTATATTAATGAAGCCTAATGTTTAAAAGGCAATTATATTTAAGTAATGTGCGCTAGAAGTCGGTTTTAGAATATCGAGTTGAGAGATAGCCTATGTTTAAAGGCTACGTGATGAGTGTTAAGTGAGGTTTTATTTTTGAATGAGGTGAAGCACTTTGCTTCATGATTAGAATAGTTCGGTGAGTTATTGATCACGTTAGATCATGAGTTAGCCACACGACTTATATATTCCATACCCGTCAAAGGAGCCTTACATTACAACCCATAAAGACCTTTACCGATTCTTAGTTTTGATAACACACTTAAATTGTGATTGAGAAGAGATTGATTTTCCGTGCTTATTTACTGTGCATGTAATTGTATGATTTGAGTGTAAACACGTCCCATGCAGCAATGCTTGAGTGCTTTTGAGCGTGCACCCTATATATTACCCTTTTGAGAGGATGCATAACTTTGTTTATGAAGCGACAATGTAATAAAGGTGGAGTGTTTGACGTTGCGTTACTTGTGTTTATATTTTCAAAATTATGTATGTAGCAACGCACGACTCATTGCCTAAGCTGATTTTCTTTCTAGTTATACTTTGAACTAACGTTTCTTCGAGGACGAACAAATAAATAAAGCGTGGGGTAGTTGATTAACACGTATTTATGCTCATTTTTAGTTGTATTTTAGTTACTTTTTCTTATTATTTTTGGTATAAGTTGTATAGTTTAAGCTTCAATTCGTATATTTGTGTTTCCAACTTATTTTAACATCTTTTGATCTAGATTGATGCAAATAAGTGATTAATTGAAGTTTTTCACTTTACAGCTAAGTAACCGGAAGGACTCAACGCGTACGAAATGAAACATGATGATTAAGAGACAAGAATCGAGCGTTTCGGTGAAGAAGTAACATTCCTCACCGTAAAGATCACCGTAAGGAGGCGACAGAGAGCTTTACGGTTGGTCTTATGGTTACATTACTCACCGTAAGGAGGCAACAGAGAGGTTTACGGTAGCTGTTTACGGTAGCTCCTAACCGTAAAGTCCTACCGTAACGGGCCCAATAACCGACCTGTGTGACTTGCGGCCCAAGTTACGCGATTTCTATATAAACCACCCATTAATCCGAGTTCCAGACATGCTTGTGACCTTATAAACTTACCATAAACATAATCCTAGGGTTTAGAGTCGGATTAAATCATCAAAAATGCAGAGATCAAGAGCGAGAAGAAAGATTCACCGAAACGAGTTTCGGTTGCCATTCGTCGTCGCCCAGCCCATTTTCGTCCATTTTCGCTGCGCATCTCTGTGGAACCTTCAAAGTTTAATTAGCAAACATTAGTTAACATAAGTTTTATACATCCTTTAATTAGTTTCTTAGTTTAAATTCTTGGTTTTTAAGCTTTTGAAGTTAGTAACTTTTATGTTCTTGAGTTCGGATTTTGATTTCGTATTCACTAAACGTATTTGTTTGGTTAATCTTAGTTTAGATTTGGATTTATATGTTTATTGTTTGATGTTTGATTCTTTTTAGGTTGAGAACATTCATGCGATTGTTTTTCATAATTTTGCTTAGTTTATATGCTCGTTTAGTAACCGTTAGGATTGTAGTTGATTAATTTCATGCGTAATCGTAGTTAGTAGTTGGTTAAATTAGTTGGTTTATGATCTTTCAGGTCGCTGCGAATTAGTTTTAGTCTTTAGTTACTATTTATTTTCGAATTTCAATTAAATTATTTATTAGTTAATTAATTAGTGAATTAATCAAGGTTTTAGTTAATTAAACTTAGAACTTGAATTTAGATAATCATAAGATTTAATTTTCAGCTGGTAATTTAGGTTAAATAATTTAGGTAATTTTAGTTGGTAATTTAGAATAATTAATTTAGAATTTAAGTTCAAGTCTTGCGTTTCAACTTAGTAGTTAATAGTCAATTTCAAAACAAACCCCCAACAAGAATATTACGTTTAATTATTTGTTTTTGAACAACTGTTCGAGATTTGATAATTTGTTGTCCTTGAGAAATGACTCGAGTCAGCTTTCCACCCTACAAGCGCCCTCGTACTCTTGCGAGCAAGCTTGCGTGTTTAAAATTAAAATATCTTTAATTGGGGTGCACAAAAGTTTGGTTCATCTCCCACAACGGACCAGCTTCATCGTTACCGCATTCATCGCAAACAAACTCTCGATTGCCTAATCGGCCGTCACGCTTGGGTTACGACTGATGCCCAACTCCGCTGCAGATCCACCGCCACACGCTGCTACGCTGCCATACTTCGCTGCCGTTTACAAACACCGGCACACGCAAAGCCGTAAACAGCCTGCACCAAGCAGTTCGCCGTCATCGCCCACCTGTGCCGCTTCGATTGGCCGTCTTTGCAGCCATTATCATCGGAAGTTGCAAGCTAAATCTGAAATCATCACTGCCTGAATCAACCACGATCTGTGCAACCAAAACTCACCACCCCCCGCCATCAGTGACTCTCTCTCTGTGCGGCGGTGTCGCCATTGAAGCAACTCCAAAACAATAAGCACGTCCTTAGTTACGTCAATATCAGTAGATGGGTTCTGACGTTGAGCCAATTCTCTTCAATTTGTAGAAACAAGCTTTCCTATGGATTTAAGATTTTTGATAATGAAGGGATTGGTTGGATTTTGGCAGAGATCATGGGATCAAGTTGCTTGGGATACTCCAGAGCAGTCCAGTTTTTGATCATACGTCAGATTCAATTATTCAGATTGCAACCAAAATTCCAAAACAATTATGAGTTAGTAACGCAAATAAATTACGAGTAAGAATCTTAGGCTATTGGGTAAACAGTAATATATTACGATAATATCGGGAATTTATTGAACTAAAAGATCTAACGCAATCGAGCAAATATATTATATATATAAATATATAATATAATTAAATAACGAAACCAAAAGAAAAGTTAATCGTCGAGACGAGCAAACTCTTTCCTTAAGATTCTTATTTCCCCGTACTACGTGCTCACGGTTTGATAGCAATGAGCCTCCCAAGATATAACGACGAATGGAGCTGGACGGAGCAGACGATCCAGTCAACCTGGCGAACGAGAATTGGGCAGACAACTGAGCAAAATCCTAACTGCAAGCAATGAACTTCCCAAGATACAACGACGAACGAAGCTGGATGGAGCAGACGATCCAGTTAATCTGGCGAACGAGATTTGGACAGACAACTGAGCAAAATCCTAACTGCAAGCTATATGATGCGTGAGGCAGGTATGATTATGATATGTATGCGAGAGCTCTCTTAGAAACATGTTTTGATGTATGTGTTTTGTTTTTACATTATGTAGGTGTTGGTATTTATAGATTTGAGTCAGGTAAGATTAAGAAACATGTTTTGATGTATGTGTTTTGTTTTTTACACTATGCAGGAGTTGCGTATTTATAAGATTCGAGGCAGGTAAGATTATGATATGTATGCGAGAGCTCTCTTATAAACATGTTTTGATGCTATGTGTTATGTTTTTATACCATGTAGGAGTTGGTATTTATAAATTTGAGGGACCCTTAAACAAGGTAGGAAATCTGTAGGAATTAGGATTCCTAATACAAGCCAATCTCCTTATCTTGCTCAATAAGAAAGACTTTGAAACTTGCAGAAAGAGCCCAAACTAATTAAAGCCCAAGGAATTAAATAGCTTGCCAGTCCACCATCTCTAATAATTCGAT
>BMAC01000295.1:35846-53427 GCA_014905375.1 Phtheirospermum japonicum | reverse complement strand
TGTATGTGTTTTGTTTTTACCACTATGCAGGAGTTGCGTATTTATAAGATTCGAGGCAGGTAAGATTATGATATGTATGCGAGAGCTCTCTTATAAACATGTTTTCGATGTATGTGTTATGTTTTTATACCATGTAGGAGTTGGTATTTATAAATTTGAAGGGACCCTTAAACAAGGTAGGAAATCTGTAGGAATTAGGATTCCTAATACAAGCCAATCTCCTTATCTTGCTCAATAAGAAAGACTTTGAAACTTGCAGAAAGAGCCCAAACTAATTAAAGCCCAAGGAATTAAATAGCTTGCCGTCCACCATCCTCTAATAATTCGATAAAAAAAAAAGTAAGCAATGTCCGCATTGCTATTATACATATCAATATAAGGAAAAAGGAAAACGTCGAATTAATTATCATGCGAAAAGTTAATCGAATGGTTAAACAAAGACTCAAGCACAAAACACATAACAGAAAAATCAAACAAAATCACTAAAAATGAAAAATGAGAGTTTGGATAGAAAGTGATACAATACTGGGGCTCGGGCTCGCCTAAGTTTCCATGCCGTCTAGAGGGAAAGATGGAACTCTACAAATGGAGCAATGGTTTCAAGTAAGTCTGCTGCCTCCATCCGACCGGTCACTGCACCACTCCGGTCGGACAACATTCCAGTGTGTTTCGTTTGACCGGTCATCTTCTCTTCTCCGGTCGGTCAGCAATCCAGTGTGTTTTGTCCGACCGGTCAATTTCCCTCATCCGATCGGTTGTTCTGGAAAAACATCATTTTCCACACTTTTTCTGCACAACTCAACAAACCATTACCACACCTATCCAACTCATGTTAATCAAGAACAAAAATATGTACAAAATGATTTTTTTTTAAATTAAGCTAGAAAAACGATACCTTGGGTTACCTCCCAAGAAGTGCAATTTTTAACGTCTTTTGCTCGACGACTTACAAAGTGATGTTATCCGGGATCCAGAAATAAATGACGATCGTGCCATGCCTTAGTATTCTCCAAGAGCGAAAGCGGGCGATGACAACCACCAAGGTAGGCACGATGAGCAAGCTTCGTGATGAGAGAAATAAATACTCCACTCAGCTTTGGAGATCGAAAACGTGAGTAATCGATGACCAAAAAGAGATCCAAAGTCAGCCGGAGTGTGGGACAATGCTCGGTCACCGGAATGACTAGGAAATCGGTCGAACATAAGGAATGATCATCGATCGTCCCAGACTCCTTCTTGATTGCCTCTTCTACCGCCTTAACGTTAAGATTGATCAAAGCATCAGGTAGAACGCAATGTGGCTCGACAAACACAACCTTTTCCAAGTCCGGTAACACAACTCCAACATCTCAACAAAGACCAAGTAAGTCCGAGACGCCAACCTCCTCACTCAGAATCTCCATCGGTAACGCCCCTATTCTATCACCCAAAACTTCACATTCAATCACAAAAGAGGCGATCCCAACCAAATCCTTGATCTCCATCCCCTTACACACCTCTCCCAAACAAGAATCGAAGCTCGAGTTGCCAACATCTACGCTAGGCTCCACCACATCAAAAATCGGCAGCTCATCAAAAGTAAGCTGCTCCTCCTCATTGCAGTTAACCGAGTATGGATCATTATCGAATGGGATATCGGGATGATTGTAGATTTGTTGGCTTTCCCTCTCTTCGAAAGAAGCCATCATTTGACCCAACATCATCTCCATATTATTCATGAGTTGCTCAGCTGATTGCGCCAAAATCTGATTTGATTGCGCAATTTCGTCCCAATGATGATTGGTCTCAGCTTCTAGGTCTTGCTTCCGTGCCAAAAATTGATCGTCTAGTGTATATTCTTTGTGGCTCAGATAGTACGGAATCGAGTCGGGAGGGACATAAGAGTCGTTGCTCGGATAGGAAGAATTAAATTCGGATGGAGCATACGAGTCATATCCCATGTAATACAAAGGTGAGGCAGAGGGAGCGTATGGTGGTTCAAAACTCGGATTGTAGTGGTTGGGCGAGGCATTTTGATCATTGAGGCTCACGTTGTAAGAATTTGGAGTTGGGATCCATTCAGATGAGCAGAACGTCTCCATGAACCAATCGTGCACATCTTCCCACACTCCTGAGGAATCAGTCTCTGAATGTATAAGTAATTTTCTTGCCTGACCCTTCAATGTATAGAAGAAGAGTCGCACCTTCACTTCATCCCTCGTAAGGCTTAAGAGAGGGAAGGTTCTTGTTATGGCGTCGTACTCCTGGATGAAGTCGAACGGATCCTCACTCAGGAGTCCATGAAATACCGGGAGTTGCTCATAGCAGAACTCATTCGGATCATAGTCTCGCATCGCTTGACTCCATTGAGTGGTTGGATTCCCTTTGGTGGAAGGAAATAGTGGTTTCGATCTTGTCACTTGTTCGATGCTATTGATGAAATGGGTCGATTCTCCTCTAAGATTTTGTCGACCTTGCATCTTCAATAAACAAATCAACGCATCGAGAGGCAAACCAAAAACATTATACAATTATTGACATGAAAGAATTAACACGAATAATCATCATTATCACCTTTGCCATTCCCCGGCAACGGCGAAAAATTTTGAGCCGAACTTTTATGTTCCTTTCAAAATTAAATTCCGGTTAACAAATACACGTCTATATTTTGAAAGGGTTTTAGTTCGCCCGAAAGAGAATGGGGTCACTTGTAGACTGATGAGTCAACTCGGGTCGATCTCTCGAGGAATGGAAATCGGATTGAACGATGTTTATTATACTACTATCACAATTCTATCTAATAACACACGATCAAATGGGGTTTTTGAAAAATGTTTCAATTCCAATATTTTAAAACAATAACGAAAGCTTCTTGTCTCGAGGGTGTCAATCTCTCGACAAGGGATTTAAAACGGTAAACGATTCACCAGTCTAACACTACTAAATAAAGACATTCTAAACACAATAGCAAAAACTAATCTCCGATGTCAACAAACTACCAATAGATTGATCAAAGACAATCATTCATTTTATCATAGATACGCCAAACATAATTGCATAAACTCCAAGAACACAAAGTTATTATTCCAAATCACCAAACCTTAACATTCTACCAACATAACATCATCTAGCATAYTATCAATTGTTCAAGCCCAATACCTAACAAAACCACTTTCAAAATAATCAAATCAAGAGACGAGTTTAGAGATTAYAATTCGTTGAACTATTTTCAACGRGTTATGGWGACGAACGAAAAYRCTCCGAGCTGCGTAGAATCCMTAGACTTGWCACGAGCCCAGAACCCTAGCCACGAGCRGAAGCTACTRCGAACCAAACTTCGATACGGTGTTGCACAAATCTATACTAGAGGTATGAGAGATGTGTCAAATCTCTCAACCTTTTTGGTGTTCTAAGGTGTCTCTAGCCTCCAAAAGGCCTCCAAGGGTGAATGATACGCAAACCCTAGCTTCCCTGCTGTTTTTAAACACTCTCCAGCCGTTTCGTAACTGAAATTCTTCAGAAATCTGCGTTTGTAACGTTCTTGTCGGACCGTTCAGAAGTCTTGTCCGGTCGGACGGAAGTGTCTGCCCTCTAGTCCGGTCGGACACTGTTCTTGTCCGGTCGGATGGAAGTGTCTGCCAGAATTTCTAACACTGGGTTTTGACACTGGGTAACCCAGTGTGGATGACAGACCCAGTGTCAGCTGTAATATACCAAATCAGGACCCAATTTCAAAACTTCAAAATACCTAAAATAAACATAAAATGTGGTAAAATAAGTTGGAGATACATAAATATGAAAATATGCTCAATTAATCCAACTTATACCCAAAATTAACAATAAATCTAACTAAAACACCTAGCCAAATATACAAAAATCATGACAAATACGTGCGAGTCAGTCATTGGCTTTACACTCACCCAAATTCAGATTTATGAAAGTAAATATACCATAATTATCTACTCGAAATGTAGATTAATAATTTGACATTCGTTTACAAAATTAACGATCCATCTACATTTAGAATATTTGGTCAAAGCTACCACATATAACTTTACCAAATCCAATTTCCCCAACATCAAAATGGTAAAATCTCATCTCCAAACACATTAGCGAGAAGTCCAAAGCAGCTGCTCTACGTTTGCATAAATTCCAGACATTTAAAATTTCATCATTCTAAAATCACAAATCAAGAACCACATAAAAAATGTTCAGCTCAACACTTTAAAAACTGATCCTAAAACTCAGGCCTATGCAAGGGATCGTGAATTTAGTTATTCTTGTGCAGTCATTATAAGTTTGAGGTTATTATACCTCTTAAACAAGACTGAGAAACAATGATGAAAGTAATATACATACCTCATCTTCGAAATCCTCGGATCCATGAAAGCATGATGAATGAAAGAGAGGCTTCAGATCTTGCGTGATAAGATATACATGAGAAAAGCAAGTAAATATGCAAAATATATCCAAGGTAACATCAAGAATAGTTAATAGCAACTAAACCTTTTTGAGAATTTTATTATTGACAACTTTTCCTTTTTTAGTATTTGCCTTTCTTGGGTTCAAAATAAATTAGGACTTTAGATTTGTTTCCTAGATGGAGTCTAGGACTTTATTTGGTTTCCTTTTTTATGTTTTACTTGTTTACAAAGTATATGATTCTTGTCTATTTATGACAAGAAGATCCAAGAGAAGGACAGCCTTTGGACGGCTTTTTGAGCAAGAACGCATCAAGCAACGACGCAAAGAAAATCAAGAAGAACACGAGCACGTAGAGTACTTGAAGCCATCCGAGATTAATAGATCTTTGAAGTTACCAATGGAGACGATCAAACTTTGTGGCGACAAGTATTTTAGTATCAGAGTGTTTTGATACTTTGTTTTTTTTATATTACTTTACATCTTTTGTAATTGGTCTTGAACATGAAAAGTAATATATTTCTCGGGTTTGTATACCCAAGTTCGTAAGTACTTATACTTACAAACGGAATTTAAATTGCTGTGTTCTCTTTTTAATATTTATTCTGCTGCATATTTTAACAACTCTGTTTGATGTTAGTTTCGGTGTTTTAACACCTGTCTCAACATCTGATTTAAAACTGTTCTTGTTTTATATTTACAAATCTGAAACTGGTTGATGTTAGTTCTAGTGTTGTAACACTGAACTTAACATCGTTTACTGAGAATTATTCCAAAACCATAGGTTCTACAAATTTACAATTGGCATCTACAGTGGGTTACTTGACGTATTAAGTTTACTGATCCTTATTTTTAAGACACTATGGATGCTCAAGGAAATCCTCATCCCCCTATCCTCAATGGAGAGAATTACTCTCTCTGGAATCAAAGGATGCACTGGCACATTAAAAATATTGATGAACGTGCATGGAAAACCATCCTTGTTGGATGGGAAAAACCACGTGTCAGTGATGCTGATGGCGATACAATTATCAAGAAAGAAATAGAATGGACTGTCGATGAAATACCCCAATCAAACTGGAATTCTAAGACCATCAACACTCTTTATGGATATGTTAACTCGAACTATTACAAAGTTATCAAAAAGTGCGAGTTGACAAAAGATGCATGGGATGAATTGCAGAGAGTGTGTGTAGGAATCCAAAGTGTGAAGAAATCCAGATTAAGAATGCTGATTGCTACTTTCGAGTCGATGAAGATGGATGAGAAAGAATCCATCATGGACTATGCCATGAGACTTTCAGACATCGCAAACGAGTGCGGGGAACTTGGTGAAGCGATAAGTAACTCACGCCTTGTGGGAAAGTTGTTCAGATCCATCTCAAAGAAATTCAGCGTTAAAGTGGTAGCCATAGAGAAGCCAAGGACACATACGATCTAGATTTCGACACTTTAGTAGGTTCCCTCAACACTTTCGAGATGGAACACCTTGGTTCAAATTCAAAAGAAAAGAATGCTGCTCTTACCTCTGATGTTGAAGACATTGATTGGAGAGAGATACTAGATATACTTGATGCTACCACACTTGGAGAAGACGAAGTGTCTCTCGTGTCTCAACGTTATAACCAGTTTCTGAAGAAGAAAAACAATATTGAAGGATACAGTTCTAAATTCAAGCCAGAGACGCCAACACCAAAATCGACAATGCGACCTCTTTCCAGATTCCAATCTTCACCCTCGAAGTCCAAGAACTCCAGCTCGCCGAAGCCTCTCAGTGAAGTTCAATGTCAAGAATGCAAGGGTTGGGAAAATTATAAGAATGAATGTGCAAATACTCTGAGAAAGAAGAAATTGATTGCTACAGAGTATAAATAAGACGATAGCGATCCTGACACTCCTAAATTTGTTCCAGCCTTGTTTGCTAATGTTGTGTGGGATGATGAGATTCGTGTTAGTAACATTAAAACCAACACCTTGTGCTTAAACGCAGAAGTTGAAATTGATAGTTTCGAGAAGCTGAGAACTAAATATGATGAGCTATTTGCCAACTGGGGTAATCAAGTGCGCAGAGTCAAGGCTCTTATGATAAAGATGGACAAACTGACCCATGAAAAGGATGATCAACTCAACACCAGACTCAAATAAGTTTGGGTAAAGAAGAGTGAGATCAAATGTCATATGATATATTACTCTCTGAAGTCTCACATCCCTGGAGCTTAGTACTTCGATAGTGGATGCTCTAAGCACATGACCGGCTCGGAAGACCTCCTTTCAAATATTGTTAAATTTCAAGGAGGAAAAGTGAAGTATGGTGGAGGTGCACATGGACAGATCATTGGTCAAGGAACTCTTCATGTTCCTTGTAATGCAAAGCTTGAGAACGTGTTTCTTGTTGTAGGATTAACGGCGAACTTGATAAGTATTAGCCAACTGTGCGATGGTAGTTTCAGTGTTAAGTCCACTCATGAAAAGTATGAAGTTTATGCCGAGAGCAACGCTTACATCCTTAATGGCTAGAGGACCTCCGACAACTTCTACCAAATTAATGGTGATGTATTCTGCAAACTGTCTCAATTTAGTGATGCCGAAGTGTGGCATCAAAAGCTCGGGCATGTCAATTACAAAATGTTGGAAAGATTGTCCAAGAAGGAAGCTGTGAATGGGCTACCTAACTTAAAATCAAAATAATCCCAGAATATGAGGCATGTCAGAAAGGGAAGCAGGTTAGGGTGTCTCATCCAATTGTGCAAAGTCTCAATACGTTAAATTGTTTTGAACTTCTTCATATGGATCTGATGGGACCACTTGAAGTAGAAAGCCTTGTGTTAAGAGGTATGTTTTTGTGATTGTAGATGATTTTTTATCATTTTACTTGGGTAGCATTTTTAAAAGAAAAATCTGAGGCTTTCGAAGCATTTAAAAAACTTGCGAAAAAATTGAGTGTTCGTTTTGGTGTGAGTATAGGTAGAGTAAGGTTTGATCATGGAAAAATTTTTGAGAATGCTTCTTTTTCAAACTATTATTCTAATAATGGGTATAACTCATGAATTTTCCTCACCTATCACCCCCAACAAAATGGGATAGTCGAACGTAAAAATAAGTCTCTTGCAGAGATGACTATGACTATGCTCATTTCAAATGACAATGCTAAAAGATTTTAGGCTGAAGTTGTGAGTACTGCATGCCATATAATTAATAGGGTGTATTTTAGATCAGGGTCGTGTGTTACTCTCTATGAATTATTGTTGGGAAAAAATCCAAATTTGAGCTACTTTCATGCTTTTGGGTGCATATGCTATGTGCTAAATGATAGGAATCATCTTGAAAAACTTGACTCAAAAATAGATAAGTGTATTTTCATGGGGTATTCTCAAAATAGTCATGCATATAGATTATATAATCTTAGGACACGTAGCATGATTGAGTCGGTTAACACCAAATTTGATGATTTAATTAGTGAAGTTAAACCTATCGAGGACAATGATCTGGTTTATGATCATAATCCTCAAGATAATGCTACGGTTGGTATAGATGAAGCTGCAGGAATAGAAACTGAAGATGTAGGTGGTGACGGTATTGATGACATAACACCAGAAGTAACACCACCTCAGTTTGCCCTATAATTCGATTCAGATTCTAATGAGAAAGATCCAGCTAAACCAATTGACCTACATCAGAGGGATATTCCATAAATAATTCAGAAGATTCATCCTATAGGACAGATCATTGGAGATCTTGATGAATGAAGTACAAGAAAGCGACAAATAAACTTCAAAGAGATGGTAAGGTTTGATTGCTTGTCTACTAACTGTTCTAAGATTCGAGAGTCTTTGTTTCTTTCCAAAACAAAGCCAAAGCGTGTAGAAGATGCGCTTAAGGATGAATTCTGGATCAAGGCCATGCAAGAGGAACTGTATCAATTTGCTAAGAATGATGTTTGGGACTTAGTTTCTCGTCCAGAAAACTCACATGTAACAAGCGCTAAGTGGATTTTCAAGAACAAAATGGACGAGGCGGGCAATATTGTGAGGAACAATGCTCGACTGGTTGCACAAGGATACACTCAAATTTAGGGTATCGATTTTGATGAGACTTTTGCTCCTTCTGCTCGCATTGAATCTGTAAGACTCTTACTTGCTGTTGCTTGTCATATGAAAACGTCTCTACACCAAATGGGCATAAAGAGTACTTCTCTTAATGGAGTTTTAAGTTAAGAAGTGTTTGTTGAGTAACCTAAAGTTTTTGTAGATCTCCACAAACCAGATTTTGTTTTAAAATTGAAAAAGGCTTTGTATGGTTTAAAACAAGCTCCTAGAGCTTGGTATGAAAGGTTTACTCAACACTTGTTGTTTTAAAATTTTAGACGAGAAGAAGTTGATAAAACCTTATTTCTCCTTAGATTAAATATGCACATTCTGATTGTCCAGATTTATGTAGATGATATAATTTTTGGATCTACTAACGAGCAGATGGTGAGTGAGTTTATTAAGAGAATGTTTGATACATTCGAGATGAGCATGGAAGGTAATCTCTCTTGCTTTCTTAGTTTGCAAATTAAACATTTGGATGATGGTATTTTTCTCTCTCAGACCAAATATGCTAAGAATCTTGTTAAGAAATTTGGGTTAGAGAATGATACACATAAGAAAAATCCGCTAGGGAAAACCACGAAACTGTCTAGAGACGATGTTGGTAATGGTGTGGATAACACCATGTATAGATGCATGATAGGAAGTCTTTTGTACTTGACAGCGAGTAGACCTGACATTATGTACAGTGTGTGTCTATGTGCTAGATATTAGTCAAACCCTAAAGAGTCACACTTAAAAGCTGTTAAACAAATCATTAGGTATGTATCTGGTACAACTGAATTGGGTGTTTGATATACTAAGGATACTAGTACTGAACTTGTGCGATATACGGACTATGATTGGGCTGGGGATGTTGTAGATAGAAAGAGTACTATTGGGGGTTATTTTTTTTTCTAGGTAATAATCTAATCTCATGGTACAGTAAAAAGCAAAATTGCATCTCTCTTTATACAGCTGAAGCCGAGTATATTGCAGCTGGAAGTGCTTGTACACAGTTGTTGTGGATGAACCAAATGATAGAGGACTACGGTCTACATAGTAAAATTTTGACTGTACTTTGTGATAATTCCAGTGCCATTGATATCTCGAAAAATTCAATCCAGCACTCACGAATCAAACACCTTGACATAAGGTACCATTTTATTCGTGACTTGGTTGAGAGGAAGATAGTTAGTCTTGAGCATATAGGGACAGACAACCAGCTTATCTTCATAAAGGCAATATATTTAGAGACCTTTTCTCATTTGAGAAGAGATCTCGGAATGTGCATTGTTTAAGTCGATGTTAGTTTTGATGTCATGAAACCTAAACTGTCATCAGTCGTGACATCTGTAAATTTTGCATGCATTTTTTATTTTCTTTTTCATACACATATGAATGCATTGAGTCTGCTTGGAGTGCAGAAAGGTTATGTGTTGCAATAAAAAGTGATGGCAAAAAGACTAACCTCTTTAAGTAGGCGATTTTGGAACTTTCCCGCAGAAACAGGTTTTATCCCAGGTCCTAGAATAACATATGTTAAAAGAAATTGCAAAGATAATTTCTCTTCAAATCTATAAGAAGATGAAGATAATCTAGATTAATAAAGATACTATCTTTAATTTTCATCCTCTTGAATGATTTTGACGTAGTCATTAACTTGGGTTAAGGGTTTGTTTCCATTTACTTCACTGAAGCAATGTTGGTTATAATGCCATCACGTAAAAAGCAACACTGATCATGTCACCTACATAAATTGCTATATCTTTATTTTTTAGGTCATGATTTTTAAGCATCAATTAGGACATTCTTACGTTGTGAAGATGTCGTATTGTTGTGTGTTTTGTTGCTTGTGCTTGCATCCTTCTTTGAATTCTCTTAATCTTCTTTTGAATCTTGCTAACCAAGTGTTTTAGTGGTGTTAAAATTGGTGGATTAGACGGTTAATATGAGGTTAATATGGTGAGTGTGAAATTACTTTGCAAAGGATTTGTTTAACTATGTTGATGGTTTTTCAAAATCCATCTCTATTTCGGTTTTCTAAGTAGTTGAGGATTGTGGTTTTTATTTTTCAAAAATTGAGATAATGGCTTAGTTGGATTAAGACCATGGTGGCCTGTTTTAAGGAGGAGTGTGTGTTTTTAAAAGGAAAGAAATCTTTTTGGGGCTTAATTATGGTATTTGAGAAAATTGTGTGGTTATTTCTCTCTTATTTTTATTCACTTGCTCTCTCTCTCTCTCTCTCCCTCTCTCTCTCTCTCTCCAAGCAACGGTCATTTTTTTGCTAATATATTGCTAGGGATTTTTACCGTCTCTCTCTCACAATATCACTCCTAACAGCACTAAATCTCTCTCACAATTTTCTCTCTCCAATTTGTGTTTTCTTCTATTTCAATACCTTTATAGAATATCGAATCCATCATCTTCGAGTAGAATTCCAGTGTTATCAAACGGCGTGCGTTGCCCAGGTGCGTAGATGTCGGCGACTTTGCCAAGGTTCAGTGGCTTGGATATCCGTGAGGAAATCGGTGATGGCGCACCACCAAACCCATTACCGACTACAACTACTGTGGCAAACCCTCACCCAATCAGTTTTCAAGAAGTGGTTCCTATCGCCGTGGCCTCCGACGCTGTTCTAGAGGAACAAGTGTTTCTTGGGCAAGCGGGCAATGAAATTGATGTGGACAACCCGCCCAACTTGTCATTTATTTCCGAGGTTTTTAGTCCAGTTGGAAATCCAACTCTGAAATGTTCCCGCCGACTGTGCAATATACCTCCAGGTCCTGTTCCGGAAGCTGTTCCAAAGAGTGAAGTAGGGGCACAACGTCATGTGCCTCTTGAGCACATGAACATTTCTGAGGATGTCACAGTTATGATGGACTCCGATGATGAAGATTTTGTGCCTGCTGAAGCTGATGTTGTTGCCCCTGAACCTGCACAGACCGCATCTGCTCTGGTTTCTGATGATTTTGATGATGTTGCTATTCATGGTGTTGAAATCGAGGACACGGTGCCTGTATCATCAAAGTTCCTGACTATGGAGGCTGAAGAGCTATTTGATGGTTATCAAACCCGTGTCATGATCGCTGAGCGAAGAGTTCCTGTTGATGTCTTTGAGAAGCAGAATTTGATTGCATACTCTAAGCATCTAGTATGTACTCCACCGTGTCTACTGCTATGTTGTTTGTTCGAAGTGTAGTGCTAGAATTTTATGCAAACATGCTGCCATCTATTGCTGATCCTAAGTCTGTGAACTTTGGGAAAGTTTTTGTGCGTGGGCGGGTGTTTTCTTTTACTTCTGCCTTGATCAATTCGATGTTTGGCACTGAGGACTACCATGGTGTTAATCGAAATAGATGAATTGGATTGACTTTTGAAAGTGCTTTTATTTTTTTTGTTATCAAAACAACACCTTTGATAACCCATTTTTTGCTTTTTGATGAGGGAATGTCGTGAGAAACTACTAGTCAATCGCCTATCTTCTCTATATTCGGTGTTGCATAAGGTGGCTATTTACAATGGGTTCCTACTAAGAATGCAACAGTTGTCACTCGGCCTCAGGCGCTTTTTTGTTCAAATTTGGGCGTGGGATAAAATTTAATTTTGGCCAGCATGTGTTTGATGCTATCGGGATATTTGCTACGACAAAAGAAACGTCCTCCTTCTGCTTTCTGTCTCTTATTTACAGCTTGTTGGAAAATCAGGGATTTCAGCCTACCGGAGAGGATATGTTCACTGGTGAGCCTGAATGGTTCTCTTTGCATGGTCAGCACATGGCTGGATCCTGGGTCATTGATCTCCCATGGCAGGCGCCTCCTCGGGCTGGTGGAATTTCTGGTGACGGTTCTGGTGTTCCTAACACCGGTGCCAACATGTTTCGGTTTTCTGTTCCGGTTATCCAGGCACAAATAGCTTTATTGGATAACCATATTGCTCAGCTGCAGGCGCTTAAAGGCTCATTCTTGGAGGCCCTTTTGATTTCCGAACAAAAAGGGGGGGATACTGATGACGACGCTGATATTGCTACTGCTACTGAAGGCGATGGTGATGATGGCGCTGCTACGGAGTTGTGAGCCGAACTTTTTAGTTCCTTTCAAAATTAATTACCGATCAACTAACACGCGTCTATGTTTTGAAAAGGAGTTTGAGTTCGCCCGCAAGAGAACGGGGTCACTTGTAGACTGGTGAGTTAACTCGGGTCGATCTCTCGAGGAATGGGAATCGGATTCAATGATGCTTATTATTCTAATATCACAAATTCTATCTAAAACACACGATCAATGGGGTTTTGGAAATGATGCAACCTTAATTATTTTGAGAATAAAGACTCTCTTGTCTCGAGGGCGTCAACCTTTCGACAAGTTGTGAGAAAAGCAATAATTGTAAACCAAATATGAAATACTACACATCTTACCAATAATTGTATCTAGCTTGCATGTCTTAAAGATAACAATTAACAATATAACGTCTTTAACAACCAAGGATCTACAATGGTTCTATCACTATGCCACTTGCGAAATCATATCAAACGCTCAACAAGATTTATAACAATCTAAATACTAAGATGCTTCACAAAATATAACTAAACCAATCACAACTCCATTCTTAATCCAAAAGCAATTATTCATACAACATCAATAATTCAAAATGCAATAGTATGAATTCCTATTTCCAAAACCTTGACAATCTATCAACTAAGCATTATCTAACAAGCTATCGAACTGTTCATATTAAATTCGAAATCAAACTACTTCGAAAACATCAAGAATACGAGTTTAGAAATTACTAATCATTGAACTACTTTCAACAAGTGATGACGACGAACGAGTGCACTCCGAGAGTTGCGTAGAATCCCAAGGCTTGTCACGAACCAAGAATCCTAGCGACGTACGTTGGCTGCTACGAATCGAACCTTGATACGGCGTCGTACGGATTTATGCTAGAGGTATGAGAGATGTGTCAAATCTCTCTACCTTTGGGTGTTTGGTGGCTTCTCTATCCTTGTTCAAGCCTCCAAGACTAAATAGCTTCGAACCCTAGCCTCCTCTGCTGTTTTTAAACAAGTTTTGGCCGTTTCGTAACTGAAAATTTCCAAAAATCTGCATGCATAACGTACATGTCCAATCTATTGAAGGTCTTGTCCGATCGAACAAAGGCTACTGTCCGCTGCTTCGATCGGTGCGCCAGTTCGTTCGGCCGGTGTGCTCGTTATAAGTCAGACCGATCGGAGACATACACTATCCAATCGGTGGATGTCCTTTTGGGCTATTTTCGAGCATTGATTCCTCTATCTTTATGCTTTGGATCCACCGGACGCTCTAGCTGTATGAGAAAAACAAAGTATTACTCTCATTTGGACCGATTAGCGATCAACAAGTCAGAAAGTTAAGTAAGGGGACAAAAAGTGCAAAATGATGCAATTCATCCTAGTCTTAACCCGAAAAAGATAATAAAAAGAATAAAACAAGACTCGATTATGTACAGATTTGTAACAAAAACGTACAAATCAACCACCCCATGCTTAATTGGTTTGTTCGTCCTCGAACAAACGAAAGGATCAAAATTAAGAGAAGTGAAAGTAGTTAGAGCTATGAGTCATGTTGTGCATATAGTTTAGTTTTGCAATTATAAACACTTTCACCGAAACCATAAGGCTAACTCGTATTACCTTTTCACCTTGAAATCGAAAGAATGCATCCTCACAAAAGGGGAATATATCATGGTGCACTCATTCGCTCGTGTTTTCAAAAGGTAAGTGTATACGCTAGGATCATCATAATCATGCATTCAACGACTCGTGAAAATCAAAGACTCATACATCGCATAAATGTGCACATTCAATCAAGAATTGGATTAGGACTTTTAAGGGTTGTAATGTCGGCTCTTTTGTAAGGTATGTCATATATAAAGATGTGTGGCTAACTTGAGGACAAAAGCAATAACTCACTCAATCCAAACCTTTAAGCATAGAGCATAATTTTTGCTCCTCATCCTTCCCAAACAACCATATACTATTATTCTTAGCCTTTTATAGCTAAGGCTCTTTTCAACCCCCAAACCCGAATACTTGCTTTAACCAAGAGGCTTGTTTTTATTTTCTAGATGCTCTTTTGAACTTAAGCACCCGTATTATTTTCATTATTATATTATATTTTTTATTATTATATTATTCTTATTATTCTTATTATTATTTATTTTTTAATATTGTGCTCTCCCCTTTTTTTTAAAGAAACCCATTAGTTCCTATCCTGCAATCGTCATATCTCATTAACCATAAATAAAACTCTCATCACAAATTTATACGAAATAAGAGCTGCAATAATGCTCGTGGCTAACAAAGAGATGGAATAAAGGCTCGAAGGGGCTCCTTGGGACTTTTAGTGGTTTTTATTTATGAATAAGGCCGGGAACGGGTTTTATATGTGCCTATCGTTATTTTCAAAACCCAATGTACACATGCGATTAAGAGACCTTTCAAAACACTTATCGAATCACAACATGAAATGATGATAAACACAAAAGGCTTCTCACTAGGGTTCAATTCAAACTTTGAAAACAAGGTGATCGAGTTTTTGAAGTTTTGCAGAATTGGTAACGACAAAGTGTTGTTTTAAATACATATAAGTAGTTTTGAAAAATTGCACTTAATCAAGCTCAAAAGACTCTAAACATCATACCACATAATACATGATTCCGACAGGCATGCCAGTACAAACACAAACAAGCATGGACAAATATTCAACAAAAGTTGACGTAATCCATTGGTTGACTAGCATTTTTTAAGAAAATGTGACTATGTTACTAAAAATGGTTTGAACTAAGCATGCATAGGACTCTAAACGATCTCTTGAGGACTGCGCAGTTGTCCGATCGGTCATAGATCTTTTCCGATCGGACTGGAGTCCAGTGGACATTGTCCGACCGGTCGTCTCTGTGTCACCGATCGGACGGTGCTGTCCCCTCCCCCAATCAAGAAAATACAGCAAACTCCTGGATGTTAAAACACGAACATGAACATGGGGAATTGAAAAGTGCCCAGAACCAACGCATGCAAATGAGTAAACCACGAGTTAACAATAGTCATCCCATCACGAACATAAAAGAATTAATAATACATCAAATAAATCCGAGTAAATAGTAAATAGTCTAGAAAGCGAATTAAAAGTGGATAGAGTGGTGATACAGATTGTGGGGCATGGGCCCGCCTACTGGTCCATGTCGTCCGGAGGTGGAGGTGGGTAGCGTTGCTCGAGACGGGAGAGGTGCTCGTCAATTATAATGAGGTATCCATGATTAGCCTCTACACTCCCGATCAACCGGGCAAGTTGCTGAGTAGTTTCCGCCCAGTTGTTGCCCAACGTCGTCAACGTGCTCCGGAAATAATGAGCCTCCTCATGCGCAGCCCAGGCGTCCTGTCAAACATTTCTCGTGCGCTCCTCTTGATGAATGCACAACTGCCCCATTTGATCCATCATGCGCGCTTGGAAATCCTGCTGCTGCTGCCACTGTTCGTTTGAAAAATACACGTCGTCCCCATACTCTCCATGATCATGAGTTTGGGAACCGGTGTTCCCATATCCTCCCTCGGTTGCGTTCTCTTCCTCGCCGTCCTCCACATTCTCATCGTCATTCACTTCCTCCTCATCCATGTCATCGTCGTCGGCATCATCGTTGTCGGTGTTCTTGATTTCCTCGTCTATTAGTCTTTCCAAAGTCAACATGAATGTCGGAATAGCTACGTTTTGGCTATTAACTGTCCGACTCTCAACCATCATTGCAACACTTGGATACACAATGTCGTCATCATAGGGATCGCACCCGTGGTGCCGGGCGACCTCGGTAATAAAGGCTCCCAGGGTGAGCTTTGCCGTTTTCTTTCCCCTCACTTGTTGAACGTTCTCGATTGAAGCAATCAAGAGTGGATAATTGTTCATGTTTCCTTGGTGGTAGGCCATCCACAATGCCTTCAACTCGGTGGACGATATCCGTGTAGCGTCCTCCTTACTGAGGAACACTTGCATGAAGAATTTGTAAGTGAGGTACACGGCATTCGACTTTAACGACGTCGAATTAATATGGCACCCGGGCTCCGGTGGTGAACCGGAAATCTTGGTCCACCACGCCTTCTTGTCGTAGTCATCGAGTTGGAAAGTTTGGTTCGTCTCCCTATCGCTAGTGATCCCAAAGATGGCATCGAGGTCCTCTTGGTCGGTGTGGAGCGTTCGGTTGCAGAGACGACACTTGAAAGACCCATCGGCGAGTGCTTCTAATGTCGTGAAAAATTCAAGCATAAGGGTGCGATATCCCGATTGATTCACCCCATCCCATTTCATTAGATCGAGAGCCGTGAGTCCCTTAATGAATTTCTCGGCCGTCTTATCACCGATTGTAACCTTCTCTTCCCAAGATTCGATATTGATGAAACGGGGGTGATAGGCATCCTGTTTAACGAGGGATTTGTAGAGCGTAACCTCATGTTCGTCTTTGAGGTCAAAGGGAGCCAACCCTCCTCGGGTGTTGCTCGGCACTCAGTTAGAAGATTTTCCACATCTTGGACGAGAACCGAATGCCATAGCGGATGCAGAAAATCACAATAAACAAAAAAGGTTCTCACAGTAATTTTATCGAACACCTACTGTGCGCCTCAAAAACCCAACCAATTCAAGCTCAATCGTACAACCCCAACTCCAATCATCACGAAACCTGCAATTCAATGCCCCAATCAATTCAATAAGCTTGAGTTTCAGCCATTATACCTTGGAGTTAGCCGTGTTTGGAGGTGGTGGTGAAGCTTGGTTTGTTGTGAAGGATTTGTGCTTGATTCCCCAAATTCTCTGGACGGATGCAATTGGGTGTGTTTTGTCTCCGATCGGACGTGTTGTTACTCTCAATTTCCATGGTGTTGAATTTGTGAGGATTGCGTGAGTATTCGTTCTGCAAGGAAGATTTTTTTTTGAGGTTTTAGAGAAAAATCTGCGAATGGGCCGAAAGCAATTTTATAAACTGCGCAGTCGTCCAATCGGTCTATGTCATGGTCCGATCGGACTGCGGTCCAGTAGGCTTTGTGCGATCGGTCGAGGTCCTTGACCGACCGGTCTGCACTGTTCGTC
>BMAC01000295.1:20976-35609 GCA_014905375.1 Phtheirospermum japonicum | reverse complement strand
AATTCACAAATGACAATTAGGTGCGAACAAGTCAAACCATAGGATATTTATTTAATTATTGAGCAGAAATTGCTCGTTATTTCGATAACAAGAACATCACATCATTATTTAATTTTCTTAAACGGCCTAATGACTACTTAGGTCCGAATACTAGGTCGTGAAGTTCTTCCACCTGCTCTTCAAGGTCAATGATCTTGCCCTTCAGTCGTATGATCTCAGCATCCGCATCATCCAAGATATTGTGAAGGCGCTCGATGTTTTTAGTCAGAGCGACCTCCTCGGTGAGAAATTCGTGGAGATCGGTTTGAAGTTTGTAGACCTTTTGATGATATTCCTCCAACTCTTCTTCCAGCTTCTCAACTGTATCCTCGTATTTCTTCCTCATCACCCAACCATAGGCAGTGCTATTATGATGATTCATGGTGTTTGGATGCTGGACAATACTCGGAAAATGAAAGATGAGAAGAAGGATTGGTGTGAAGGTTAAGGGCTAGAGGGTGGGTTTATATAGGTTTGAGAGTGGAGGTAAAAGGATCTTCAGAATCAAATAAGATCAAGAGGAAGGGAAAGAGAATATTTACTTACCTCAGAAAAGATTGCTAGAATATCTTACCCAAATGGTTTCTTTTGCATTGTAATATCCCTTCCAAAAATAGGATTTCGCACCTACTGTCCGATCGGTGTCATTACTCTTCCGATCGAACACCACATCATGGGTTAGTCCGATCGGTTCCCTGTAGGTCACCGATTGGTCGGTCCTGGAAATTTGTAATTCGCTTTGAAACTTGCAATTGCACCTGTCAAATATTCTATCCGACATATATACACATATATATACATAAAGAAAATGAAAGAAAGAAGAGTATACACATATATAACTCGTCCAAGCTTTTGTGGACGAGTTTCTTGTCATGTGCTTCTTTCATTTTTCGTTTGCTCGCCCACGCCGTCTATTATAAATCGTTACGAATTTCCTCCAATTCGCTTAATTCAAACTTCCTATACCCCCCTGCCTCATTCAGATCAAGGTTCAACGTGCGAATTGCCCTCTCCGCTTGATGCTCCAAATAGACGGGAAGGTGACAAGCTTTTCCATAAACCAACCGAAATGGGCTCATGCCCAACACCGTTTTGTAGGCTGTACGGTAAGCCCACAATGCATCAATAAGCTTTGCTGCCCAGTCTTTGCGATTTAGTTTAACGATTTTTTTCTAAAATGGCCTTGATTTGCCTATTGCTCGTCTCTACTTGCCCCGAGGTTTGTGGGTGGTAAGGGGTTGCCACCTTGTGATGCACCCCATACTTTCTCATCAGTAGATTAAAAGCTCTATTGTAGAAATGGCTTCCCGCATCGCTTATGATTGCTCTCGGCACTCCGAATCGGCTGAAGATGTTCTCTTGGATGAATTTGAGAATGATCTCGGAGTTAACTTTCCTTGTGGGAATTGCCTCCACCCATTTGGATAAGTAATCGAATCCTACGAGTATATACTCGTACTCTCCACTCCTCGGAAGAGGAGCCATGAAATTGATGCCCCATATGTCGAATATCTCGATCACTTGATTGGTTACTAAGGGCATCTCGTCCTTCCTTCCTATCGTCCCCGACCGCTGGCATCTATCGCATGTTTTGCAATATTGGTGTGCATCGACGAATAGTGAGGGCCATTAAAATCTGGCTTGGAGGACCTTGAAGGCCATTTTCTGGCTTCCGAAATGCCCTCCCTCATCATGGCAAGATCTTAGCACACCAATCTTCTCTTCGTTTGGTATGAATTTTCGAAAAAGCCCATCCTTTCAATGATTGTAAAGATAAGGATCGTCCCAAAAGAAACTCCTGCATTTAAACAAAAATCTCTTTCTTTCTTGCGAAGAAAGATGGTTAGGGATAATCTTAAAAACAAGGAAATTAACAAAATCAGCATACCACGGTTCGTTGATTCTTTCGATGGCATTCGTAAGGGAACACGTCATCTACAAACTCAATCTTATTAGGCTCTCCCTCTAGTAGCATACAGGACAGGTGATCAGCAACCACATTCTCGCTCCCCTTTCTATCCTTAATTTCAACGATGAATTCTTTTAAGAGAAGAATCCAACGAATCAATATAGGCTTACTTTGTATTTTGGCGAACAAATGTCGAAGTGCAGCATGATCAGTGTGCACAATCACCCTGGAACCAACGACGGAAGAACGGAACTTATCTAATGAGCACACCACTGCAAATCATTTACTGTAGTGGTGTAATTGCGCTGGGCGCTATTTAACATATAACTAGCATAGTAAATGACCCTAAGCATTTTATCCACTCGTTGTCCTAAGACTTCCTCGACTGCCTCGTTTGAAGCTTCACACATTATCTCAAAAGGAAGAGACCAATCAGGTGCAACTACAATAGGTGCTTGTGTCAATTTTTCTTTTAAAACGTTAAAAGCACTAAGACACTCACTATCAAATTCGAAAGGCACATCTTTCTTAAGAAATTTACATAACGGGCGACAAATTTTTGAACAATCTTTAATGAAACGTCTATAAAAGCCCGCATGTCCCAAAAAGCTCCTAACTCCTTTGACATTCTTAGGGGGTGGAAGAGTTTCAATAACGTTGATTTTCGCTTTATCAACTTCCAACCCCTTACTCGACACCACATGTCCCAAACTAATTTTGCTTTTCACCATAAAATTAGATTTCTCCCAACTCAAAGTTAAATATGACTCGACACAATGCTCAAGTACTTTTGTCAAAATTTTCAAACTATGAGAGAAGGAAGAGCCAAATACCGAGAAGTCATCCATGAAGACTTCGAGAAAGTCGTCAGTAAATTCGGTGAAGATAGAGATCATGCATCTCTGAAAAGTTGTTGGGGCATTGCACAGGCCAAATGGCATTCTCCGGTAAGAAAATGTGTCAAAGGGGCACGTAAATATGGTCTTTTTCTGATCTTCCGGGGCTATTGCAATTTGGTAGTAACCGAAAAGTCCATCTAGGAAGGAATAGTATTCATGCCCTGCTAGCTTGTCGAGTAGTTGGTCCATGAACGGAAGTGGAAAGTGATCTTTCCTCGTCGCCGCATTGAGCTTCTGATAGTCAATGCACATGCTCCACCCGGTGGTTAGGCGTGTTGGGACGATTTCCCCCTTTTCATTTTCTAATATTGTGATGCCTCCTTTATTTGGGACAACATGCACTGGGCTAACCCACTCGCTATCGGAGACGGCATATATAATCCCTTCGTCAATTAGCTTGAACATCTCCTTCTTGACTACCTCTTTAAGCGTAGGTTTAAACGTCTCTGCCCATCTCGTACTGGTTTCACTCCTTCTTCTAGATCGATCCAGTGCATGCACGTGACCGGACTTATCCCCTTGATGTCACCGATACTCCATCCTATCTCTTGCTTGTATTTCTTGAGAACCTCAATTAGTTCTCTTTCTTCATGCTGAACTAACTCCGCAAAGATGATTACGGGTTTTCTCTCGTTGGACTCGAGAAACACGTACTTGAGATGGCTTGGAAGCGGTTTCAGCTCCAATTTGGGCTCCAAAGTGGGTCCAATAGGTGGCTAGATCATGGGTTCCTCATTAATTTCGAAAAGAGTGACCACCCCCTCCGCGTTCGAACCAAACTCGTTGTCCTCGATGTCATTGTTCTCAACTGGTACAACACCAAATAGTTCGCTCATGCATTGGTCCACCGATTCAAGGTAAGAACAATCGAGACCAATCATAGGTGATGGAATTCTCTGAATATCCTTGAGCGAGAACATCACTGATTAACCTAACACGGAAAGTGTCACTTTTCCCCATCCAACATCGATTAAGGTGTGCGATGTTTCCATAAAAGGTCTGCCCAAGAGGATGGTATGCTCTTTGATTGTTTCGTCTACTTCCCCAACATCCAGTATGACAAAGTCCACAGGGACTACCAATGACCCGACCTCCACAAGAACGTCCTCGACCACTCCCAAAGGTTATCTTAATGAACGATCCGCCAATTGAAGCCGTAAACTCGTTGGCTTCATTCCTCCAAGGTTGTATTACTTGTATAGGGTGTAGGGCATCAAATTGATCCCCGCTCATAAGTCGAGCATTCCACGTGCTTTTTGCCCATCTCCAAGGGTTATCGTAATGCAAAAACTTCCTGGATCCTTTGCCTTTGGTGGCAATGTTTGGTGGAAAATTGTGATCACTTCCTTGGACAATACCATTCATTCATTTCCTTCCATTTTCCTCTCTTTTGTCGCAAGTTCCTTGAAAAACTTGACGTAGGCAGGCATCGCCTTAATCACGTCGAATAATGGGAGGTTCACGTTCACATCTTTCAGCATATTGTAAAGTTCCATGAACTTTTTGCTCTCCTTTGCTGGTTTGAGGCAATTGGGAAATGGTACGGCGTCCCTTATGACTCGTTGTGGTCTTTGTTCTTCGTCAGCCCTCTTGTCCGGTCGGTCAGTCTGTTTTGACAAATCGGAAGAAGTCTTCTTCCCTCCACTCTGATCGGATTTTGAGCCATTCCGATCAGAGAATGTGTAATGTTCTCTAGTCCAATCGCATCCTGGATTATTTCTATTGGACAATGTCTTCTGTTCTCCAGTCCGATCGGTGGTTCGCATAGTCCGATCGGAGGTATCGTTGGCTGCGTTCTTTTGAGTTTTTTCGGCGCGTTTTGGATGAAAAGCCCCAGTCCGTGAGCCTGGAACATATGGGTTACGTGATTTGTGCATTCTCTCAACCGTTCCTTTCTCAACGCTTGGACTAGATTCTCCTTTATCTCTACCATCCACACTTGGCTCGTCAGTGGAATCTTCACCCTCGACTCCTCGTATTCCATTATCAACTTGCTTCTCCCCGCGTAAACATGCACCGCCATTGATTGTTCGGGTTGGCTCGGTAGCTTCCCCGGATCACTTGGCGTCTTTGCCATAGAAGCCGAGAGTTGTCCTATCATCATCTCCAACTTCTCCAGTTGTTTCCTTGTTCGCTTACCTTCTTCGATCATTCGAAGTGTTTATTCCCGATTCCTTAGAGTCTCGTGCTCTAATTGCTGACGCCATAATCTGAGTTCTTCATTGGAATTGTTAGGAAGTGACATCTGCTGCTGTTGCGGCACTTGCTGGTATTGTTGTTGTGGAATTTATTGGTATTGCGGCTGCGGCGCTTGTTGGTATGGTTGCTGTGGTGCTTGATATTGTTGCGGAGGGTGTTGTGAGTAGTTGCCTTGCCCCTTATTTTGATAAGAGTTATGGCCACTAGGTTCTCCTTGGCTCTTATTCGGAAGTGGTCGTGGGTCCGTTTGCTTGGAGTTGGGCACGTAATTCGAGCATTTGGGGGGCATAACTCGAACTTGAGTTGTATTTTCCGGTAAACTTCTTCCCATACTTGTTAGTGGGCTAATAATTTTGGACGGCATTTACCTCCCCTTCCTCTTCGTCATCGAGCACCACGTTACAAGTGTCATCTTCATGTCCCACTGCTCCACATTTTCGCACATCTTACGCGGAGGTGTCTAAGGTTCCTCCTCTCCTTTCATTTTACTCGTTAATAGCGCGACTTGCTTTGTCATCTCCTCGATCTGGATTGTTGGGACTTTGTATTTCCTTGTTCGGAAAATCGTTTGTTGTGATTTTTCGCTCATAAGCTCGAACAAATCCCAAGCCTCCATAGCGGTTAATTCCCCAAAATCTCCGGCTTTCACCTCTACTTGCTGTTTGTACACCAGAAATAGCCCTTCATGGAATTAATTGTTAACCATCTCGGCACTATTGTTTTGGTGTGGACATTTCTATAAGAGCCCTTTATATCGATCCCATGCTTCGTGGAACGACTCCCCCTCCATTTGTTCAAAGTTTGTGATCTCTTTTCGCAATTTGGTAGTTGTTTGAGCGGAATAGAACCTACTTACAAACTTTTTATACACCATCTCCTAATTAGTCAAAGAATTGGGTTGCAACGATAAAAGACAATGCTTTGCCTTGTCCTTTAAGGTCGTCGGAAAGCATTTCATCCTCAAGTGATCCTCGTGTAGTCCAAGAGATGGAATTCTGCCCACCACGGGGTAAAATTCCCGAATGAAATTCAGATGGTCTTCATTAGGCATGCCGTGAAAAGTAGGAAGTTGGTTTACGCTGCCCGCTTTTAAATCATAGTCTCTTGCCGCAGGACCTAAGACTATTGCACTTCTGTATTAACCAATCATTGGGAAGAGGAGGTCTCCTTGACGGCGTTCATTAGGATACCAATGCCCTCTCCTTCCTCCGAAGTTAGTTCGTGCGCCAAAATTCCTTTCCTCCCCGTACTCCTCGTAGTACCCATAATCACGCTCCTCTTCGTAATTCCCATGATCCTCATATCCATCATTTCGGAAGTTATCCCTTTTACAAGTGTTGAACGGTCGTCCCTCCCTCCTGTTTTGATTATGATTCCGCTCTTGCTCGAATCGTTCGAATCCGTGGTGGTTTCATTGGTTGTTTTGGGGTTGTGGCCCGCCATGACCACCATTATTGTGTTCGAACTCTTGATTTGCACGAGCGTTGTAAGCTCGAGCTTCTTCACGGTTTTGCAATCGCTGAGGAGGTTGTTGGTAAGTAGGGTTCTCTTGCATCATGATTTGATGGTTATTCCTAGGTAGTTTCTCCCCGTTGTTTGCTTGGTCCGGCTCTCTTGGTTCTTCGTTATGTAGTAGAGGTGGATTTCTTGGTTCTTCGTCCTCGTTGTTATCCGTTTGCTCTTGTACATGCACATCATCGATTGGTGGCACGCCGTATGGATAATCACGAGGAGGGGTTTGGCCATTTTGTCCTCTCCCTCTCCCACTATTCATTCCTCCTCTTCCTCCATTCTCACGTCCTCCAAGAGGTAGATTCTCCGCCATGATGGTTGAACTTGTTTCCAAAAGATTTACTTCAATGGAAGAAAATAGTTGTCTCGGTCTCGACACACGTTCGATGCTATTGATGAATGGGGTCAATTCTCCTCTAAGGCTTCGTCGAACTTGCATCAACAACAAACAATCACCGCATCGAGAGCCAAACCATAAACATTATACAACTAAAGACACATAAGCAATAACACAAATAAACATCATTAACACCTTTGCCATTCCCTGGCAACAGCGCCAAATTTTGAGCCGAACTTTTCGGTTCCTTTCAAAATTAATTACCGATCAACTAACATGCGTCTACGTTTTGAAATGGAGTTTGAGTTCGCCCGCAAGAGAATAGGGTCACTTGTAGACTGGTGAGTTAACTCGGGTCGATCTCTCAAGGAATGGGAATCGGATTCATTGTTGCTTATTATTCTAATATCACAAATTCTATCTAAAACACACGATCAATGGGGTTTTGGAAATGATGCAACCTTAATTGTTTTGAGAATAAAGACTCTCTTGTCTCGAGGGCGTCAACCTCTCGACAAGTTGTGAGAAAAGCAATAATTGTAAACCAAATATGAAATACTACACATCGTACCAATAATTGTATCTAGATTGCATGTCTTAACAATAACAATTAACAATCTAACGTCTTTAACAACCAAGGATCTACAATGGTTTTATCACTATGCCACTTGCGAAATCATATCAAACGCTCAACAAGATTTATAACAATCTAAATACTAAGATGCTTCACAAAATATAACCAAACCAATCACAACTCCATTCTTAATCCAAAAGCAATTATTCATCCAACATCAATAATTCAAAATGCAATAGTATGAATTTTTATTGCCAATACCTTGCCAATCTATCAACTAAGATTTATCTAACAAGCTATCGAACTATTCATATTAAAATCCAAATCAAACTACTTCGAAAACATCAAGAATACGAGTTTAGAAATTACTAATCATTGAACTACTTTCAACGAGTGATGACAACGAACGAGTGCACTCCGAGAGTTGCGTAGAATCCCAAGGCTTGTCACGAACTCAGAATCTTAGCGACGAATGTTAGCTACTATGAATCGAACCTTGATACGGCGCCGTACGGATTTATGCTAGAGGTATGAGACATGTGTCAAATCTCTCTACCTTTGGATGTTTAGTGGCTTCTCTAGCCTTGTTCAAGCCTCCAAGACTGAATAGCTTCGAACCCTAGCCTCCTCTGCCGTTTTTAAACAAGCTTTGGCCGTTTCGTAACTGAAAATTTTCAAAAATCTGCATGCATAACGTACATATCCGATCGGACGAAGGTCTTGTCCGATCGAACAAAGGCTACTGTCCACTGCTTCGATCGGTGCGCCAGTTCGTTCGACCGGTGTGCTCGTTATCAGTCAGACCGATCAGAGACATACACTGTCTGATCGGTGGGTGTCCTTTTGTGCTACTTTTGAGCGTTACTTCCTCTATCTTTGTGCTTTGGATCTACCGAACGCTCTAGTTGTATGAGAAAAACAAAGTATTACTCTTATTTGGACCGATTAGCGATCAACAAGTCGGAAAGTTAAGTAAGGGGGCAAAAAGTGCAAAACGATGCAATTCATCCTAGTCTTAACCCGAAAAAGATAATAAAAAGACTAAAATAGGACTCGATTATGTACATATTCGTAACAAAAAAGTACGAATGAAGGTGCTGGCAAGCTTAGCCAAAGCCAAGAAGAGGATGAGAAAGATCAAGCCAAGGAAGAGGATGATGAAGAAGTTGAAGAAGGTGTTTAGAAAGAGGAAAGCTAAGGATAATGGGATGACTTCTCGTTGGTCGAAGAGGATGCGCAGTCATTAATTCCTTATACTTATTTGGTTTTTGATTTGTGTTTGATAAAAAACATTTTTATGGATTGTATTTTAAACAGTGGTCATTTATTTAGGGGGGGTTTCTAATTTAGGGGGAGTCTTATAGTTTGGTTTAAACATTTTGATGCGTCATGGTATTTTGTCCTGAAAGGCAAAAGAAGGAAATTGTTGAGAATTTTATTCATGGCAACTTTTCCTTTTTTAGTGTTTGTCTTTATTGGGCTCAAAATAAGTTAGGATTCTAAATTTATTTCCTAGATGAAGTTTAGGACTTTATTTGGTTTCCTAGTTTATATTTTACTTGTTTACTAAGTATATGATTCTTGTCTATTTAAGACAAGAAGAGCCCAGAGAAGGAAAACTTTTGGATGGCTTTTTGAGCAAGAACACAACAAGCAACGATTCAAAGAAAATCAAGAAGAACACAAGCATGTAGAGCACTTGAAGCCATCCGAGATTAATAGATCTTTGAAGCTGAGTGACCAACGGAGAAGATCATACTTTGTGGCGACAAGTATTTTAGTATCATAGTGTTTTGATACTTTATTTTTCATATATTACTTTACATCTTTTGTAATTGATCTTGAATATGAAAAGTAATATAGTTTTCGTGTTTGTATACCCAAGTTCGTAAGTATTTATACTTACGAACAAAATTTAAATTGCTGTGTTTTCTTTTTAATATTTATTCTGCATATTTTAACAACTCTGTTTGATGTTAGTTTTGGTGTTTTAACTTCTGTCTCAACATCTGTTTTAAAACTGTTCTTATTTAATATTTACAATTGTGAAACTGTTTGATGTTAGTTCTAGTGTTGTAACACTAAACTTAACATCATTTACTGAGACTTATTTCAAAACCGTAGGTTTTATAAATTTACAAACCTGATCTCGATCTGGAAGAGATCCATCTTCCTGCAATAACATGATTAACAAGAAATAAATAACATTGATTATATAAGATTGTCGTATTTAGATTGGTTTAGAAAATGTAATGGATAATTAACCTCAACTTCCATAAGAGATTCATCATCGTCAGCATACGTCATATTTGAAAGCAAAATCTACAGAAGCTGTATAACATAATTAAAATATGCAAAATAGATGCCACGAAATAAAAAGTATAATAAAATATAAAAATGAAACTCTAATCGCATCACGATTCATGAGTTATACTGGAATAAGATGTGGTAAAAACTCTCTCAAGTTTTCAGGTGGCAGATTAGCTACACAATAAGCAGACTCGTCAAAGAATTATGAGATCCTTACGTACAGAAATAGAGAAGGGACAAACGTTCATGTTTATTAATTAGATAAAAAAACTCGACAATGAGTAGAAATTACAGTATCATAAGTAAGTAATAAATAAAGGATACACACACATACATATATATCGAGTAACAAAACAAAAAATTGAAAAGTAGAGCATGAAAGTTGCGGATATCTGAATCACTATCCAGCTTCCGACTCACGTCAAATCCAATAATACTACACTGTGTCAAGAGAAAATAATTAGAATATTGAGAGCAAAAAGAAATATTATAGTGAAAACATCCAATAAAATGTTGTGTTTATTACACCAATAATAAAAGAAATAATACCAAATAAATAAATAAAATGGCTATATGAATGCAATAGTCAAGAAACAAGCAATGATGTCAAAAGGGACATACCATTTGTGGTGGAGCTTAAAGTTCCAAACTGTGTTTCAAATTGCACCAAGCACAATGAAGAAGTGTTTGTTTGTTGCAGCCTCAATCGACAGTATAATATTTAGAAGCAGCCTCAATCTGTAAAGGAAAAAAATGGTAAGGAAAAAATAGAGAATATTTTATCAGGAAATAAAAGGGTAATTACCTTCACACGATCTTTCTAACAAGGTCTTTGTAAAATTTTCACCTGTAATATGGATAGCACCGCTCATCAGAAAAATATAAATTTACTTACGAATAATTCAATTAGATTCAATAAAAATCTAATCTTATCCTCTTTAGAGCAACTTTTTTTCGTACCTTTTTAGTCATAGTTGTAGAAAATAAATATGTTCTCCACCGAGGAGGAATCATATTTAATATTTCATCAATTTTTTTAATAAAGTGGAAAATATAAATTAAAAAAAAGAAAATCGTCCATACAAACGCAGACCACGACGTCCGTTCCTTGACTAAGTGCATCTGGTCGGGCTTCATTAAACTCGAGGTAAACACACTTTTGTGTGAGAAACCCTCGTAGAGGAAAGAGTACCCTCCCCACGCCAGTAGTAGAAGGAGCAAATTAAAGCGAGAAAAAACGCTAAAAGCCACAAGCTGGCTAAAAATAAAATCTGGCTACAACAAGCAAGTTGTGATCTATAAAGCAGCAATACCAAGGTTCTCTGCCGAACCGAGATTAAACTGCCATTTGAGGGGCTGAGATCATTATCGTGATTAATTGAACACTAATTTACCCAAAATATCATCATTCACCAGAGATAAGAGGAACACCGGAGGCGACGTATCGTAATGAGGAGAATCGGATTTGGAAAGCGCATCAGCAGCCCGATTTCCTTCTCGATAAACATGCGAAACCATGAACTCGATCGAGGTAGTGAGGAAAGGATCCTGACGCCAACGAGCCAACAAGAGCCAAGGGACATCCAAGATAGGCTTCACAAAAAGCTCCATCATATAATTAGAGTCAGACTCCAGCTAAATCCCTCTTCATCCTCTCTGATTAGCCTCCTCAAACGCAATAATCGCGGCCTCCAACTCTTCCTCAAAGGCAAAATCCTGGCCAAGCGATCTCGAAAAACTACCTTTTACAAAGCCCCAACACGTGAGAAAAATACCCGCCGCGATGCAATCTCCAGGACAGCCCAGAGCACTGCCATCCGTATTCACCTTAATCAAACCGGGTGAGGGTGGCAACTAGGTCATATGGGAAAAGCTGGGCGGAGGCGCAGGTCTACCACGCACCCCTCATTTGCGCAAACAAATCAGGTTAGAGATTGTGTTTGCCATCGTGTCGTGATCAAGAGCAGAAGACTCCATAATGAGCGAACGAGTGAGAATAACAACCTTTGTGGAGGAAGTTCTAACTCTATTATAGATCAATTTGCACTGGAGGTGCCAGATCGTCCAAATTGCCGAGATGAATGTTGCTTTCCATATGAAAAGTACTTGCGCACTAAAACCACACTCAATTGCAAAAGCACAAAGATTAGAAAAACCACCTCAGAGGGGGAGCTAGATGTCGAAAGTGCCCTCAATCCAGATCCAAAGGTGTCATGCAAACTGGCAGTCCATGAGTATATGGTCGACCACTCAGAACTCGCAAAGCAAAAGTAGCATTAGGAAGGACCTATGAACTCTTGCCTGCGGATCACGTCAAAAACACCGAGCCGATTAAAGATTGCCTTCCAAACAGTGATAGAACACCGAGCGGGAATATGAGAAGACCAAATCAAGCTGCACCACCGAACCTTGAGAAACTTCTAATGGAGATGGTCGTATGCAATCTTAGCCAAGATGTCCCAAGTAGAAGAGATAGACCAAACCCTCTTATCCTCGATGTGGGGGACAATGGGAAAATGAAGAATGTCAATGACGATATTAGTAAAGGCAACGAGGAAGCTCTCTGTGAGGTTCGAGACCCCCAACACCAGCCAAATTCTCGCCACTGACTAACGCCAACCCGAACCAAAGCCCGGTTCACCAATTGGCTGCCTACGTTCACCAACGCAGCCGGATCACCACCAGCCACCACCACGACCGATCCCTCAAGCCCTCACCCAAACCACTCTTGGCCCAAACCCGGATTAGCAGCGGCCCTGAAATCCAAACCCTCGACTGCCGGCCCGAACAACCAAAATTCAACAACCACCAGTCGTCGAGACCCGGCCAAACCACCATCACCAAACCCATGCCCGTAAACCTGTACGCCGCTCGTCGTCTCGTCGACGTGCTGTCGCCAACAATCGCCGCCCAGTCGCAGCCGAGCCGCAGCCCAAGCCAACGTCACCACGACCGTCCGTTTCAACCCACAACCAGGCGCACCCCAAAACCTCCTGACCGGAACCCAACCACAAACGCCATGGCCTGAACGAGACCCGAAATCCAAAGCCCGACTCAGCCACACAACAACCCAGCAGCCCCACGTTACCCACGGCCGAGTCCAGAAAGGGGCCAAACCCCGCCGTCGTCCGATTAAACCACCAACTACAAACTCCTTCCCGGCCGTCCGAATCGCCAACACCAAACGAACTCCCGACGATTCCAGGCCCGAATAACCATAGGCTAAAGGCTATCGCCTTTCTCAAACCCGTAGCCCGAACCACCACCACCACCTTTCCCTAACCGTTCCAAGCCGTACGCCAAACTGTTCTCGGTCGAATCTCCAACCATCTGGAAACCAAAAACCCAACCAGCCACGTCCCGACGCACGAGAACCACCTAAAGTCAAGGGTCCGAATTGCTTCCCTTCTTCACCACCCCAAAAACCACCTGCTGTTGTTTTTCCCGGCCACCGACGAAGGAAGAGCCGCCTACGCTTCACCGTCGCCTGCCCTCGCCGGTAGCCGCCAAGTTCCACGACCACCGTCAGTTTTCAAAAGGGACGGAGAGGGCCTTCCATACTCCGAGCGGACCTGCCCGCTGCGAGGCGCTGTAATCGGAGGACGCCGCCGATTCGTCATTCCTTTCGGCAGCCAGCTATGATCGGGGAAGGAGGGAAATTGACCGACCGTTCCACTAGTTTCTCGATTTGCGATTCCCATTTTTGGAAAGCAAAAAGGAAAGAGACGGGAGGATGAAAGCTTAGGGTTAAAGATCCTTTAATCATCCAACCTTTTCCAAAATTATGAATTAACCCCCCAATATTTCTAGCCCCTTTTCAATTTGACCCCCAGACCTTTAGCCACCTTTCAATTGGACCCCCGATTTTGCCATTAAGCCTAAATACAGCCCTCCGATTTATTAGAAACCCCAATCCAGCCCCAAAACATATTTTATAACTACACTCCAGTCCATTTTAAATTGTTATTATTATTATTATTATTATTATTATTATTATTATTATTATATTATTATTATTATATTATTATTATTATTATCATCATTAATATTATTATTATATTATTATTATTATTATTACTATTATTATTATTATGATTACTATTTTAAATATGAAGAATACTAATTAAATATATTCTCTAATTGATTAGGTGACGAGCATTAAGGGGACCTAGGATTTCAACTACGTGCATTCCACTCGATTTTTCCACGACATTTTTACAAGGTAGGGACCACTGACCTATTTTATGCTAAATTTTGCTTCTCAATATTGTGCAATGTGTATCATGTAATCTAGAGTACGACTTAATTCAAAAATCGAATTTTTATAGCCAAGGGTCTTTCCCAATGTGCTATCCACGAATTAAAATCGGTAACCATAAAAGTTGTTATCGCGTTTTAGCTGCAGTCAAAGTATTTTCTAAAAACCAATCATGAATTAGAACCGGTGGCCGTACAAGTTGTCCTCGCGTTTCTAGCTGCGTAGTCAAAGTCGACGTTCTTCTAAAACTATGAATTAGAACCGGTAACCGTACAAGTTGTTATCGCGTTTCTAGCTGCAGTAAAGGTAATTTCTAAAAACCAATCATGAATTAGAACCGGTGGCCGTACAAGTTGGTCATCGCGTTTCTAGCTGCGCAGTCAAAGTCGACGTTCTTCTAAAAACCATTGAATTAAAACCGGTAGCCGTACAAGTTGTTATCGCGTTTCTAGCTGCAGTCAATGTCTATGTATTTCCAACATGCTATTCTATGAATTATATGGTTCAATGTGCTATTTTTGAGTTCTATGATTTAGTTTAAATATGTCGGTGTAACTATTGAGTACGTTGAGCTCATCCCAAATCAACGACGTGTT
>BMAC01000295.1:0-20951 GCA_014905375.1 Phtheirospermum japonicum | reverse complement strand
CTGGAGTTATAACAGGTATGTTAACCGTTTCAGGAATTCCCGCTTTTGTGCTTTTTGTCATGATTTAACTGAAGTTAAGAGCACTAGAGTAGAGGAACCCTTAGAAGTTGGTTTACCATCCAGAGACGTAATGGTCACGAACTTGATGGATAAGGGAGTGAGGATCGATGTAGGAGGAAAGAATCTCGAGGCTGACTTGTATGTGATCAAAATGAGAGATTTTGACTTGATATTAGGAATGATTTGGCTCACAAAGTATCAAGCAAAGATACAATGTCGGGAAAGAGAAATAACTTTCAAACTCCAAGAAGGTGGAGAGATCAAGTTCTTTGGAGCCAAGACCAAGACGGTGCCACCAGTGATAACAGCAATGAAGGCCATGAAGCTGTTGAAGAAAGAGAAATACCAAGGTTTCCTTGTGAATTTGGTGAGCAATCCAGCGGTCGAGGTGACACCGCACGAAGTGCCCATCGTCCAAGGTTTTAAGGACGTCTTTCCAGAAGAGTTACCAGGATTACCGCCCAGTCGTCAAGTCGAGTTCACAATTGATTTGACACCAAGGGCAGCGCCTATCTCAAAGGCACCTTACAGGATGGCACCGAAGGAACTACAAGAGCTAAAGGCACAAATCCAAGAGTTGTTGGATTTAGGTTTTGTCCGACCGAGTGTTTCACCGTGGGGAGTACCGGTCCTCTTTGTTAAGAAGAAAGATAGGTCAATGAGAATGTGTATCGATTATAGAGAACTTAATCGACTCACAATAAAGAACAAGTACCCATTACCTCGTATTGAAGACTTATTCGATCAATTAAAAGGAGCGAGTGTCTTCTCTAAGATCGACTTAAGGTTGGGGTATCACCAGTTGAAGATCAAAGAGAGTGACATTCCGAAGACTGCTTTTAGAACGAGATATGGACACTATGAGTTTGTTGTGATGCCTTTCGGGCTAAGCAATGCTCCAACAGTGTTCATGGACTTGATGAATAGGGTTTTCCACCCCTACTTGGATAAGTTCGTCATAGTCTTTATCGACGATATCTTTATCTTTTCCAAGAATCAAGAAGAGCACGAAGAGCACTTACGAATAGTGTTGGAAACACTTCGCAAGGAGAAGTTGTATGCGAAATTTAGTAAGTGTGAGTTTTGGATGGACCGAGTAGTGTTCCTTGGTCACATCGTCGCTGCTCAAGGGATAGATGTGGATCCATCTAAGGTCGAAGCTATTAATGGATGGGCCACCCCACGGATGCGAGTGAAGTTCGCAGTTTTCTGGGTCTAGCAGGCTACTATCGAAGATTTATCGAAGGATTTTCTAAAATAGCTGTGCCGATGACTCGACTTACGAGGAAAGGGGAGAAATTTGTTTAGAGCACGAAGTGCGAGGAGAGTTTCCAAGACCTGAAGAGAAGGCTCACTTCCGCACCCGTCTTGATAATTCTCGACCCAACGAAGGACCTCGTTATATATAGCGATGCGTCGAAACAAGGTTTGGGTTGCGTCCTGATGCAACATGGGGAAAGTAGTGGCTTATGCGTCACGACAACTAAAGACCCATGAGACAAACTACCCTACGCACGATTTGGAACTCGCGGCCGTAGTTCATGCTTTGAAGATCTGGAGACACTACTTGTATGAAGGCAAGTGTGAGGTTTTCACCGACCATAAGAGCTTGACGTATTTGTTCACTCAGAAGGAGTTGAATATGCGTCAAAGAAGATGGCTGGAATTGGTTAAGTCGTAAAGGAAGATTGATGAGTTTACTGTCCGAACAAGATAAGTTGGTTGAGGAGTTCGCCAAGATGAAGATCGAAATGGTGATACCTCCAAAGAACACGAAGGGGATCTTAGCATCCTTAGTGGTGCAATCAACTTTGAGAGAAAGGATCAAGGAAATTAAAACTCAGGATGGTTTCATAAACATGATGAAGGAGAAAGTGCGGAAAGGAACCATCAAAGGTTTTATTTTAGCAGATGATGGAGTTTTGTTTTATGAAGGGAGGATTTGTGTTCCAAAAGACGAGGGTCTAAGGAAAGAAATTCTGGAAGAAGCCTATTGTACTCCTTACACTGCACATCCGGGTGGCACAAAGATGTATAAGGACTTGAAGACAGTGTTTTGGTGGAGGAGCATGAAGAGAGACATTGCCACTTTTGTGGGAAAGTGTCTAGTTTGTCAACGAGTCAAGGCTGAACACCAACGACCGTCAGGTTTTCTTAGACCACTAGAAATTCCGGAATGGAAGTGGGAGCATATCTCGATGGATTTCGTAGTAGGTTTACCGCCATCGACGCGAGGTAACAAGGCAGTTTGGGTGATAGTAGATCGTCTAACCAAGTCGGCTCACTTTTTACCGGTCAAGATGACCTTCAACATGGAACAATATGCCCAAATCTACATTCGGGAAATTGTTAAGTTGCACAGAGTACCGGTCTCGATTGTTTCGGACAGAGACACGAGGCTCACCTCGAACTTTTGGAAGAGCTTGCAAAGTGCTTTGGGCACTAAATTGAAGTTCAGTACGGCTTATCATCCACCAACAGACGGTCAGACTGAGAGGACTAACCAGGTCATGGAGGATATGCTGAGAACTTGCATACTTGACTTGGGAAGTCAATGGGAAGGCTTATTACCATTGGTGGAATTTGCTTACAACAACAGTTACCAATCCACCATTGGTATGGCTCCATACGAGGCTTTGTACGGRAGAAAGTGTAGATCTCCTTTGTACTGGGACGAATTAGGGGAGAGAAAGATTTTAGGCCCCGAACTGGTACAAGAGACGGTTAAACACATCGCCACGATCCGAGATCGAATTAGGACTGCACAGGATCGACAAAAATCTTATGCGGACCGTCGAAGGAAAGATCTGCATTTTGAAGTAGGTGATAAGGTGTTTCTGAAAGTAGCGCCGGTCCGAGGTGTGGTGAGGTTTGGTCAAAGGGGGAAGTTGAAGTCAAGGTACATATGGCCGTTTGAGATTCTCAGGAGAATCGGGGAGTTGGCTTACGAGCTCGCGCTACCACCCAGTTTATCGAGCATTCACAACGTCTTCCATGTGTCGATGCTAAGAAAGTATGTCTACGATCCACACCATATTGTGAGCTACGAAGAGTTGGAGGTTAATAAGGATTTAACTTATGAAGAGGCTCCAGAAGCGATTTTGGATCGTAAGATACACCAACTGAGAAATAAGAAAGTAGCATTGATCAAGGTGCAATGGAGACGTCTTGGGATGAACGAGGCCACTTGGGAACAGGAGGAAGAATTCAAAGCGAAGTATCTAAATTTCGGCATTTCGGGTAAGTGCGGAATTTTGAGGACAAAATTTTTCTAAGGGGGGTAGGTTGTAACATCCATACATCCAATACATTATTTATTTAATTATTTATCATCATACATTAAAAAAAAATATATATATATATATAATTCTAGTCCCGAGCTCATCGCCATAAATACGACTTCCTATTTAAATTTTAAATAATCTAAAAATTATATTTAAACGAATTTATAGTTCGATTTCAAATAAAATTATATTATCAATTTCTAAGAAAATATTATAATTATTTAGTAATGTAATTATTTATTTAAATTACTATTGAGTCGTTTATGAAATAATTTCGACTTCTAAAATTATTATAATTTATAATATAGTTATTTTAATAACTGGGTTGTCAACGGAGTTATTTGTTTTAAAACTTAAGTCGTTTATTGGATCGATTATTTATTTTGGATTTGGAAATTAGCCCAATCGAAGCCCAATTGCTAGCCTAGCCCACCAAGACTCCACCCTAACTTTCCTAAATTAAACCCATCTTTGGTTTATAAGCAAAATCTTATTTTTTTTCCTTCAGCCGTTTTAATCATCACCTTCAACCTTCACAATCCTGCTCGTACAGCCGCAAGCACAGGTAACAAAGCCTAAATCTTGTTTTCTAAGTTTTTACTTGTTTTCAAAGAACTAACCAAAACCATCATCCCTACCACCATTATCGATTCCAACCCCAACACCAGCCAAATTCTAGCCACTGCCTAACGCCAACCCGAACCAAAGCCCGGTTCACCAATTGGCTGCCTCCGTTCACCAACGCAGCCGGATCGCAACCAGCCACCACCACGACCGATCCCTCAAGCCCTCACCCAAACCACTCTTGGCCCAAACCCGGATTAGCAGCGGCCCTGAAATCCAAACCCCCGACTGCCGGCCTGAACAACCAAAATTCAACAACCACCAGTCGTCGAGACCMGGCCAAACCACCATCACCAAACCCATGCCCGTAAACCTGTACGCCGCTCGTCGTCTCGCCGACGTGCTGTCGCCAACAATCGCCGCCCAGTCGCAGCCGAGCCGCAGCCCAAGCCAACGTCACCACGACCGTCCGTTTCAACCCACAACCAGGCGCACCCCAAAACCTCCTGACCGGAACCCAACCACAAATGCCATGGCCCGAACGAGACCCGAAATCCAAAGCCCGACTCAGCCACACAACAACCCAGCAGCCCCACGTTACCCACGGCCGAGTCCAGAAAGGGGCCAAACCCCGCCGTCGTCCGATTCAACCACCAACTACAAACTCCTTCCCGGCCGTCCGAATCGCCAACACCAAACGAACTCCCGACGATTCCAGGCCCGAATAACCATAGGCTAAAGGCTATCGCCTTTCTCAAACCCGTAGCCCGAACCACCACCACCACCACCGTTTCCCTAACCGTTCCAAGCCGTACGCCAAACTGTTCTCGGTCGAATCTCCAACCATCTGAAACCAAAAACCCAACCAGCCACGTCCCGACGCACGAGAACCACCTAAAGTCAAGGTCCGAATTGCTTCCCTTCTTCACCACCCCAAAAACCACCTGCTGTTGTTTTTCCCGGCCACCGACGAAGGAAGAGCCGCCGCCGCTTCACCGTCGCCTGCCCTCGCCGGTAGCCGCCAAGTTCCACGACCACCGTCAGTTTTCGAAAGGGACGGAGAGGGCCTTCCATCCTCCGAGCGGACCTGCCCGCTGCGAGGCGCTGTAATCGGAGGACGCCGCCGATTCGTCATTCCTTTCGGCAGCCAGCTATGATCGGGGAAGGAGGGAAATTGACCGACCGTTCCACTAGTTTCTCGATTTGCGATTCCCATTTTTGGAAAGCAAAAAGGAAAGAGACGGGAGGATGAAAGCTTAGGGTTAAAGATCCTTTAATAATCCAACCTTTTCCAAAATTATGAATTAACCCCCAATATTTCTAGCCCCTTTTCAATTTGACCCCCAGACCTTTAGCCACCTTTCAATTGGACCCCCGATTTTACCATTAAGCCTAAATACAGCCCTCCGATTTATTAGAAACCCCAATCCAGCCCCAAAACATATTTTATAACTACACTCCAGTCCATTTTAAATTGTTATTATTATTATTATTATTATTATTATTATTATTATTATTATTAATATTATTATTATTATTATTATTATTATCATTAATATTATTATTATATTATTATTATTATTATTACTATTATTATTATTATGATTACTATTTTAAATATGAAGAATACTAATTAAATATATTCTCTAATTGATTAGGTGACGAGCATTAAGGGGACCTAGGATTTCAACTACGTGCATTCCACTCGATTTTTCCACGACATTTTTACAAGGTAGGGACCACTGACCTATTTTATGCTAAATTTTGCTTCTTAATATTGTGCAATGTGTATCATGTAATCTAGAGTACGACTTAATTCAAAAATCGAATTTTATAGCCAAGGGTCTTTCCCAATGTGCTATCCACGAATTAAAATCGGTAACCATAAAAGTTGATATCGCGTTTTAGCTGCAGTCAAAGTATTTTCTAAAACCAATCATGAATTAGAACCGGTGGGCCGTACAAGTTGTCATCGCGTTTCTAGCTGCGTAGTCAAAGTCGACGTTCTTCTAAAACTATGAATTAGAACCGGTAACCGTACAAGTTGTTATCGCGTTTCTAGCTGCAGTCAAGGTAATTTCTAAAACCAATCATGAATTAGAACCGGTGGCCGTACAAGTTGTCATCGCGTTTCTAGCTGCGCAGTCAAAGTCGACGTTCTTCTAAAACCATGAATTAGAACCGGTAGCCGTACAAGTTGTTATCGCGTTTCTAGCTGCAGTCAATGTCTATGTATTTCCAACATGCTATTCTATGAATTATATGGTTCAATGTGCTATTTTTGAGTTCTATGATTTAGTTTAAATATGTCGGTGTAACTATTGAGTACGTTGAGCTCATCCCAAATCAACGACGTGTTTTTCAGGTACAAATGAAGATATCGAATGAAAGGGAAACGAGGAGGGGAATGAAAACTGTTGATGTTGAATTTTATGTTTTAATCTTGTTTTACATTTCCACTGTTGAAAACTTGGTTATTTACATTATGGTTATTTCCGCTGCGTATTTCTTGAACGTTTCGAAAAATGTGAATCTTTTATGGTAAAATCATGAAAATTAGACATTTATTGTGACGCCAAGATTTCTCCATTTAATTATTTAAAATTATAAATCCTTTTTTGACTAATGTGAAATCGGGGTGTTACAATTATAGATTATCCGTTGTTGAGTCCTTATTAGGCATGAGTAGTTTGGACAATCATTCGAGATGTGGTTCTTTCTTGACTACTTGTGGTGCCTATCCCCTTTTTCTTGGTCAGGTCGGAGATAACAATAGAATTTAGTTCATAGATTGGGTTTATTATGGAATACGATGTACCCTGGGTTCGAACCCCACAACTGAAGAGACGTCGAGCCTATTGGGAGGGATAAGGAGACTGAGACTCTACCTATTGAAGTGATTGGAGAACATGCTAGGGGTCGGTGTTTAATTGACATTGATCTTATGTTTATTGTGAGTTGATCTGGATCGGGAGCACGTGCGGGAGCCACTTCTAGAGTCCTTAGGAAGTTAAGTGCTACGTGTGGGAGCCACTTCTAAAGTTCCATACCTAAACAGTCAATGATTGGACTGACTGTCTTAGAACAAGACAAATTTTCCTGTCTTTTCAACTATTAACTATTACTATTGATTATTTTTAAAATAAGTTAGTAATACTTGTCTATTATAAATGCGCTAATTGATAACTTTTTGAAAAATATATTATTTATATATTTCTAAAATTTATTTTCGATTAAAAGACTGAATTTTTAATCTGATTGAGTTATATACGTTTGTTTCTTGTGTGATTGACTAGATTATTGTTGCATACACAAAAATTATCAATTTTATGTTTGAAAAGAAAGTTTGCATTTTTGTTTTCCCTCACTGAGCTCTCACGCTCTCTTTCGTTAAAACCAAGGACTCGAGATATCGACGTTAGTGAGAATAACCTTGACCTGAATCCTCCTGGTGAAGATTGACTCGCCGTTTAGGGCTTACTTCTATAAACTTCTTTTCATTGAATTTTTATGTATATGAAATGAATTGAAGGTGAGAGTTTGCTTTATATATTTATTTATATTATTATTAAAGTATTATTTTATTTTAGGCATTGGTATATTCCGGAATATAACATACGCTAGGTTTGAATCCCAACGAAGGAACGTCGATCTTACTAGGAAGGATAAGGCGACTGAGACTTCGACCTATTGGAGTGATATGAGAATGCGTTAGGGGTTGGTGTTTGATCGAATCAATCCTACATTTGTTGTGAATTGATCTGGCTCAGGGGCAAAGTAATACACGCGGGATCCACCTCAAGAGTCCTTATAGAATTAAGTGCTATGCATGTGAGCCACCTCTAGAGTCTCATACCCAGACACTTAACGATTGGATTGACTATTTTAGGACGAGACATATGTCCCTATTTGTTCGATCGTTAACTGCGAATTATTACTATTGATTGTTTTTAAAATGAGTTAGTATTACATGTCTTTTATAAATATGATAATAGGATAATTTCTTAGAATATCTATTATTTATTTATTTCTAAAATATTAATTTTGATTAAAATAGTGAAATTATAATCCGATTGAGTTGTATGTGTTTGTTTATTGTGTGATTGACTAGATTATTTCTTCATACATGAAAATTGCAATTTTATTTTGAAAGAAAATTTGCATTTAATTTCCCTCACCGAGCTACATTAGCCCACACTCTCTTTTTTTAAAACCAAACTCTTTGGATATCGACGCTAGTGAGAGTGACCTTGACCTCGATCCTCCTGGTGAAGATTAACACGCCGTCTAGGGCTTCATTTTGTCGAATTCTTGTCGTTGCATTTTTATGTATATGAAAGCGAATTGAAGGTGAGAGTTTGTTTTATTTATTTATTTTTATAATTATTAAGGTAGTATTTGTCTATGGTGTTATATATACAAGAGTTGTATTAGATCTTGAGTGCAAAGGAATAGTACTTAAGCGTACCCAGGATAAGGTCTTTGGCTTGTGATCGAAATATCACTGCCATTTTGGACTCGAGAATTAGAATTTTAGTAATGACTTTAGGTAGAGTGAGGATTAGCTGTCAAATTATTGTCGTATGGGTAATAGGTTGATATGAGTATTATTCATCTTTAGATTTTCAAGCTTGAATACCTATTCTTTCACTACGAAACCCCACTACTTTCCAAACCCTTGATTATCTTGAAGTGACGTGCTCATTTTTGGAGCTTAAACTTTCCGTTGCTTATAATTAATCATCAAATTTATTGAAATTTAGATTTTATCATTAATGTTCTGATATCTGGACTCAACTAGCAATTGCAAAGGATGTGGAGACTTATTGGATTTGAAAGCTTCATAGAGAATGTATAACATGTGAACTTCCATTTATCATCAATGAAATAGTTGTTAAGATGATGCACTTGGTGAATTGAAGTGACATGTCAACGAGTGGAGACCTTCAACATCTAAAAGAGTAAATAAACGAAGAGATGAAAAAAATAATGCATGCACAAATTGGGAAATTGCAAGCACTACTTTAACATGGAAGGAAGTCGTGTGAGCTTGTTTTCTTCTAAAGGATGAACGACGTGGGACTTTTGTGTGGATGAGATGAACCATGGAATGATACACGATATGATTATCAACAAGCTCAAGCACTCATTGTTCAAGAAAATAATAAATGTGGAAGAAGTTTTATTAGACAACCCCAAAAGGCACAATAGTCGAAGGGAATGAAACAAGAAGCATCAAGAAGATAATGACTTTACTATAGAAAAGCTAGATGTAATTTTTTACATGGTTGACTCAATATATAGGATACTCTAGATAAAACATCAATCTACATCAAAGAAGAAATTAGTCCCCAAACTACGAGGAAGCCTCTTGTGCATAAATCATTATTAAAGTCTTGATTATTGCTATTTATTTAAGGTTTCTCGATCTACTAATTTAGATTATTCATATTTAGAAATATAATGGTATTCCACTATCAAGAGTTATCATCTCTAGTGAAAATTCTATCTAATTTTATTCAAATTGATATTCCATTTACACTTTCATTGAAAGTCCATGTACTTTATATTTAACCATCTACTTTATGACGTTTTTCTATCATATTCAACTTTAACTCCAAATATAATCATTTCATATGATACCTTGTCGTCTTCATCCTTTTACTTGTTTTATTACCCTACTAGGTAAATGATCATTTGGTTATGTTCATTCTTTATCTTTGAAGTCATTTCGACCATCCACTACTACAAAAAAGCTTTTTCACGTCGGACGTTTAACGTCGGTTTTTATAAAACTGACGTAAAAGGTTTTTCACGTCGGTGTTTATATAAACTGACGTGATAAGTAATATTCCACGTCGGCTCATATAAACACCGACGTGAAAAATTATTTTAAAAAATATTAAAATACCTTAAATAAAATAAATATAATAATATCCTAAAATTATCACACGCACCCGCTACCTCTCACACTTCCTCTTTTGTGCAACTCTAACCACATGAAATTTGGATCGAAAGCCTTCTTCAATCGAACTCCGCCTACATTTACCTCTCCGTCTCCTTCATTCAGGTGCTAAAGTCGTCGTCTACTCGATCGGGATTCTGTTCAAGAAGGACAACAGTAGCACCATGTCCAACATGCTCGCGATCTCCTTCGGGGTTGCGATTGCCGCTTACGGCGAAGCCAAGTACGATTTGTGGGGCATTTTTTTGCAGCTCGGCGCGGTTGCCTTTGAGGCCACAAGGTTGGTGCTGATTTAGATCTTGTTGATTCCAAGATTATTAATTTAAACCCTATCACTTTGCTTACTATGTCGCGCCCAACTGTTTTGCCTTCCTTTCGGTCCCATGGTTGTTTGTGGAGTACCCAATTTTAAAGCTTTTGGGTCAAGGGTTTTCGACTTTTCTACTATTTCATTTGCATCAGCTTTCTTATTTTTGATTTTCTTTTATGCTATCCAAAAGATTGATTGGAATAGGAAAAAGAATACGAACCCCTTGTTCTGTTCTTCATTTAATTTCTGTTGGAACTGGTTTTCTTGGTTTCACCTCTGTTTCCATTTTATTTTTTTAATTACTTTTTTTTCCTGTCAAATTGATTTTTTATTTCCAATTGAAAAGGTTTTATTATTTAAATATAGATTTATTTTTTTTACTTGTGATCGTATGTTTGTGGATAGGTCGAAAAGTCCAGATTATAAGGGACCAGTTTGAAAGGATTTTTAAAAAAAAAAATTGAAAGCATTTTTGGATGTGACATTTAGATGAATTGAAAAATAAGCAGTCAGGCTACATGAGGGGATTAGGCCATGTGCTTGACTACCATCATTGGCAGTCTAATGTCCGGAAGATGATCCAGCAGCGCAAATATGAGGACCGAGCACAAGATAAATGTAAGCATTTATTTATTTATTTTGGGCCTTTTCATCTCGTCCRATTTTTGGCTAGTACTCGTTAGATTCTCCTGTTGTCAGGGTTAATCGTATAGCAAAAGAGCCTATAACTGTTGTTCTCTTGACAAATTTTTATAACTAAACATTACAGTTACAAAAGAATAAAAAATATATTGCTTCATCAAAAAGTTAAAGGACTAAATCGAATATGGAATTGCCTCGTCTGTAAGGTCCCAGTTTGTGGCGTGTGTCTCTGAATAATCTAAATCGAATATGCTGGAGTTTTTTGTTTTTTTTTTTTGGGTGAGATAATTCGAATTAGATATACTAAGGTGTGGGGATCGCTTATCTATCTAATACTAGATGAAATTGTTGATGTTATTAAATATTTTTACAATTACATCCCTAAACTCTCTTAAACATTACAAATAACCCCAACTTTCTGTCTTACATTTTATATTTAAATTCCATATATATTTTTTTAATATTGCAAATAGCCTGAAGAAAAGTTAGGGTCGTTTATATTATTTTTGAAAACTAAGATGTGTAATAGTAAAATATTTGTCGAACCTCTCCTACGCCCTGCTGCAGAAACCGTTGCTGACCCTTTCGACCATAATCCTGGCACATGTGCCGACCCAACTATAAATTACATTAAAGTAAACATGAATATATATACAAACACTTTTATAACATATTGAGAAGGGTGAAGATTAGTGTTAATTTTTGGGATAAATACAAAAGCTACCCTGTGGTTTGGAATAATTAAAAAAACTAGTTTTAAGAATTACGAAATCTACCCTTGAGGTCTTATTCTATTTTAATTGTGCCCCAACCATTTTTAAAATGTTGAGGGATTAATGTATTGGTTGAACTCAAAGCCCGTTTTCTTCTCTTTACTTGATTAACCCAAGATGATCATACTGCCGCTAAGCTAATATCAGCATATTAGCATCAGATAAAMAATATTATTAGCATCACAACAATGCCGTACAATGCTAAGGCTTTTGTCATTTATAGTTTTACACACGACATATTTGACCACAATACAAAATAATACGTATTACAACTGCATTACTAAACCAATAATTAAGCAAATGTATAATAATAAGACAACATTATCAAACAAAAAGTAGCTATGTTGTCAATATAAATGAAAAATACAAGTTTGTCATCAAAAATCATAAATAGTGCGAATTTAACTTGTAAACTAGAATTTGTAGCAATACATGGTTACTTAACTAGCATCACTTAACCATAAAGTTAATAACCTTTTAAATTAAAAAATCTCCTCAAGATAATAGCAGGCAATGCAACCAAAATTCAATAATATACTCACAAAATAAATTATTTTATGCTTTCAAACATGCAACCAAAAAACCTGAAGATTAAAAGTACATGAAGAATATCCAAACCCTAGGTTATTTTTACAATCACTGAAATATTAAATTATACAAACCCTGGAATGTTTTAGCATCATCGCATAATAAAAATAGCATCATTGGAACAATGTACAAAAAAAGAAGTAGTTTTCTTTTGATGAAATCTTATTAGCATACTGCTTATTATTCTTTTTAAGCATATCATGCCCATATTATTAGCATACTGCCATAATAACTAGCATACTTTTATATTAGAATACATTTATAATTAGCATATCATGCCCATATTATTAGCATACTGCCATAATAACTAGCATACTTTTATATTAGAATACATTTATAATTAGCATACTATGCTCATATTATTAGCATATACCCCACAGTTAATCACTAAGTAGAATTACATTTGCTACTGAAAGAAACACAAAACTCCCAATATCACCGTCACCACCAGACTTGATAACACCATCTCAGTTGAAGAGCCAAAGTCAAATGAATCATTTTTTTATTTGTAATTATATTAAAAGAAAAGACCTTTTTTTTTTGTAATCATGTTATCAGCATACTGGCCATCTTTTTAGCAATTTCATTATATAACATTAGCAACGTTCATATACAAAAATAGAAAACTCTCAAATTTGTTCTAGAATTTACATATTTTTAACAGCATCCAACCGATAAGAAGCTTTTATGAAGAAATATCAATATTTATTATATAAACCATATTTCGTAAAACAACCATTTCATCGAACATCAATATATTTTTAGCACAAAAAAAAAAAAACTTTTTTAGCAGTCAAAACAATAACATTAAAAAATCCTAAAATATAAAACCCTAATTCGTAAAAAAAAAATCCCTCAAAAACATGCTAATCAATTCAACGGGGAACTTCGATCAAAAATCAAAAATATAAAATAAATAGTCCAAATATCTAACCTCTCGCTCTTAGCTTTCTAGCACGGCCCATAGAATCCCGCTCGACTCTGGTTCGGAATGTGAGATCTTCGAAATCGGCTTGCTATTTCGCGTGGGTAGAACGACGAGATTTCTGGTGTGCTTCGATCGTACTTTCAAATATTGTTATTTGGTGTAGACTCTCAAAGAATTTTCAGATTTGGTTTCATGTCTGTAAAATCGATAATGATTTGGGGAGAGGATTCGGCTGATTTTGGGGGAATAGGAGAAATCTCAAACATACCCTCTAACAGACATAAAATAAATAGAGCGTGTAATATAATTAACATACCTACCTTATATACAACAATGAACTAGGTTCGTTTGATTAGCAGATTTTAATGAATGAGATTGGTTCTCAAATCCCACACAGGGGAAGGTTTCCATGAGATCCCACCCCTATATATATATATATATATATAATGAGGGAGTTTGGCAAGAGAGAGAAAAAATGAGAAAGAAATGTGAATAGTGTTGTAAAACATCTTAGTTTTTCCGCCTATGAAAAGTTACATTTTTTTTTTAAATTTTCTTTTCTTTTTTACGCTTTGGTTTTAATTGTTTTCTCTCCATTTTTTGATTAATTTATTACTTTAATTATGGCTATATCTTTGGTAACATATTTTTATTGTCATTAATTTATTGCTTCAATTGTGGATGTATACATTTGGTAACATTGCCCATGATAAAATATTACCGTTTTTTGTATTAATATTGTTAGTTTTGTAGATAAAATTAAATACAAATCAATTCCTTCATTTTTGATTTGGTGTATATTCCATATATTGAGATTTGTACCAACAGTTAAAATTCAATTTGGTATATTATATATATAAAAACTAATATAATGCAACAATTAATAAATGAAATGAAAATCAAATTTGACCAAGTATTTTACCCTATTATTGTCATATTTGGACCATGATAAATACTTACATTTTAAAAAAAAAAAATACCAAATTAGTTGGTAATAATAATAATACAAAAATTTATTATTATTATTATTATTATTATTATTATTAATTCATATTGTACATCTATATTCCAATAATAAATACATGTTATAATGTATTGAATGCAATGAGATTTGACTTTTGTAACAATAGTCTCAATTTGGTAGTCAAAATTTAATGCAAATCAATTACTTGATTTTCGACATAATAACATTCACTATTTGATAGATAAATATTTGCTTCTACTATAAACCTCAAAATATAAGAAAACAAAATTTAATCATTTTTCTTCTTCTGTGATATTAATTAGTCTAGCAGATAATAACTGTACTGTATATCATTTTGTATGCAGTGCTCATGTTGATTTGTCTAATAGGGTCGAACGTGAAGCCACAAGTTGATGTCCCAAAGCACACACTTTTGAGATACCAAGAAACAATATTGGTTATTATATGTTGAATTTATTTAATTTTTATTTACCAAAATCTTATAAAGTTTCGCATTATTAGCATAATGCTATTTCACATCATATCATTATGATTACAATGGACATGAAACATGCATTTTTTTTTAAAATTTAGGATCATTAATAATTAGGAACAACTAAAAAGTTGGTAATAATTATTGTATAATTTATCCTTTTATGATATTTGTGTTTCCAACTTTTTTTTTTTTAGATTTTCTTTGAGTTTTTGTTATGTAAACATTTTATCCATATGTATTTTTCGCCATGCTAATGGTATTTTTAATCTTTTTTTAATACATATATCTATTATTCTTGGTATTATAGTATTATATTTACAAATCATTAATTGAGTTTTATTTGTTTTTCTAGAAGTTTTCTGCAGCGACGATTGAGAAATTTCGGGAAAACACTTCCTCTAATAAAATATTAGTCAAATTTTTCAAAAACCACCACACCATGGATTTCTTACAATTCAAAATGATCCCCTAATAATCATACAATCTAACATTGATTTGCATTATAATCGAAATTACTACTCATCATACTTTCAAGGCGATCTGCCTATTTTTGCCCAACTACGTAACTCTCATGGGTACAAATGGTCTGTAAAGATGACAACGATTCATCGAAAGTTGTATCTTACGAATGGTTTCGACAAATTTATCTACTCGAATAATATTGTTACTGATGATCATTTGGTGTTAAAGTACCATGAGAATTTTATTTTTTACTTAAACATTTTCACCAAGTATGGTATTGAGAAAAAGTCTTAGTATAACTATACCAAATATGAAAATATTATTGGTTGGGGAATATGAGAAAAAATTCTACTATGATTATACCAAATATGACTATAATTTTATTATATGTTGACAAATAATTATATTGGTTGGAAAATAGTATATTACTAATGTAAACCCCGCGATTTTTGCTGACAAATATGAGAAATTTAAAATAATAATAAAACTTAGGGAAAAATATTTTTTGCAACATGTACTATAGGCGTTTTCACGCTTTGCAACCAAATATTTTTTTCGTTGTCAATTGCAACATGTACTACAATTTTGCAACCTAAAGTTTTATTTTTCACGCTCTAGGTTGCAAAATTGTAGTACAGATTGTAATTGACAACGAAAAAAACATTTGGTTGCAAAGCCTATAGTATAGGTTGCAAAAAATATTTTTCCCTAAAATTTATTACAAAGTTAAGAAGTTTAGAATTTGAGTTGTTAATTTAAAAAAGTATATATTGTTCACATTAAATTTTAGAAAATTTCTTTGTACTTTACAGTAATTGTATTATTCATAATGATATCATTTTCGATGTAGCAAAGAATTTATAATCCTTTATCGCCCTTAAAGTTGCAACATAAAATTGACCCATGCGTGAAACGGGAGTTACAAAATGATATTATTTTATAACTTTGTGATAGTTATATCAAGCCGCAATCTAGAACTATGGGTATTTCAAACAAATAAAAACAATTGAAACATACATTGTAAGGTAATTGGATTAGAATTTATAATAAGATTAATAATATACTTAACTATTTTATATGAGGTTTGTATTAATTCTATTTTAGAATTAAGATGATTACTTATACAGTAATGTGTTTACACTCTACTTGGGTTAGTAAGTTTTGTCCAAATATATGTCTTAATTGTTAACATCATTGGTTTTGTTCTTTCCAATTATTATCCAAAACCAATATCAAAATTTTAGCCAACTTTTAGCAAAAAAATCCTAGATTTGGAGTTGTTGGATATGAATCTGCGGAGTCTATATTTTCTTAATGCAATGTCATGTAAGAGTTTTGGTGGAGTTAATGGTCAAGTTTTGTACCAAACGTGCTTATAATACTTTTTTTTATTACAAAAGAAGTGATAAAATAAACTCAACAATGTGCCAGAATAAAGCTCATCTCCAGATGAGAGTCTTTAGTCGGCAACAAAGCCAGTCAAGAAGAAAAAAGAATCTCCAACAACCCCAACTATTAAAACAATTCCAGTTGATCATATTAAAACACACACACACACACAAAAAAAAAAATATCTACACACATAGAAACAACACTAAACTAAAAGTCATAAGCTAACAAACTGGTTAAATTTCATTAATTGAATTTAAAACCCAAGAGACCAAACAGTATATAAACAAAAAAAACAATGAATAAATAGTACAATTCATATACCTTATGCAATAGAATCGAATTAAAAACCAAAAATTCAACTAATATATATATACATACACACATATATATAATAAAAAATCAAACAATCATAATCGTAAATTGACCTAACGAACCGTTGAGTTTGTATAGCTGATAAAAGAGGCAAAAATATTTAGTTGTTTGTTAGTATTTAGAATATTAAGATTTAAACTTTCAAGATTCACATATAAGAAAAACAGTTCAGTAACACTACTCCAAAAACATATATATCGGTTAGTGAAATCAATGTGGATGCAATATGTCCCAAAACAAACACGACGACGACGACACAACACTTATTTGGTCATAATATGAGGTAATCTCATCCATCTGTTTCTTCTTCATGATCCAAACAAACAAAGAAAATAACACTATAACTCCTGTTGAAATAGGGCATGACCACATAAATCTAATTCCAGTCCACTTGCAATTAATAATACTAAATAATTGTTTTCTTATTTTCTTTAAAACCATAAAAAAAAAATAAGAGACGGTCTGACCGGATGAAGCTCGAATAACTCCATGGCTCTATCTAGTAATGCTCTATGAGAAAATCGAGGAACTTGCAAGTTGTACTCATAGCAGTCTATATATTAGTTCATATTAGTATACAAAAAAAACCTCCCAGAACTAATAAAAACCTCCAATAATCAAAACTAAATGACATTCGACTTACTGAATCGTTCGTGCCAGTCTTAGAAGTAGAGTGTTTGATCGGACAAGCAGGTGGTGCTTGCTCTACCTTCCAATATTCTCGTCCAAACAATCTTACCACCTTCACCTGAAAACTGGTGTTGATAAAAGCAAATCATTTAATACCATATTTTACAACACTGTCTTTGTGGTAATTGTTTTTTCAAAAATAATTGTAGTTATTAAAATGCAATATTGTTCGAAATAAAATAAAATAAGGGAGAGCATATACATATTAAAATAGCTATGCAAAAAATATTCTATTAAAACTTGGACGCCATAACTTTCAGTAGTGGACTAAATATAAACTCATGACAAAATGGAAAAAGTCACATAAAAGAAAAAATCTGGAGGGACATTCGAAAGCAAAATCGGTGGGGATGAATCAATTACTGACATTATATATTAAATGGACGGATTTTTAAAGATGTTGGTTTGCAATTGAGATTCCATTTTCAAGAAACAAAAATCATATATAAATATAAAGCTTATTCCAGAAAACAAAGGAATTATACCACCAAATTCTTTAAGCATAAGAGATTTTATTTAGCACACAAGAAAATTTCATTGAAACTTCTTAAAAGCTAAAACCCACGTATTTGTGTGTTTTACTCCTTAATAAACATGACACCATTCTTAATTTGACAAATCCTTTTATGATTCTCTAGGTCCAGTTTAATTGTATTTTTTTTGAATATACCAGATTGTAACGAAATAAAAACTCGGAAAATTTGTAACAGGGAAATTTTTTGAATCTACGGAATGCGAGAAAATTCAGAGAAGTCAATTAAAAAAATATTATGCAAATTAAAGACCCAAAAAAATAAAACAAAAATAAACACAAATTACCCTGCCATAGGCTTTTACATTCAGTCCATTTCTGAGCAGATCAGTAACGTCATTCCTCAGATACTTCTGCATTGCAATTATTTTCTTCATCATTATCTCATAACGGCACATCTCTTTCCACTACAATGACTCTCATTCTCATTTGTTCGCTCATTTTGAAGTCTTTGACTTTCGACCACAGCACGATGTCCAATTCAGTCTCTGATCTACTCTATTTGTGCAAATTGGGTGTGTGTGGTAGGTTCACGCCTGCGCCCACCCTTTCTCCTGTGATATGGTTGCCCCCGTCTCCAAGCTGGATAAAAGTGAATACTGATGGCAATGCTCTAGGTTGTCCAAGGGAGTGTATTTTGGCCAGTGTCTTCCGAACATGTTGGGGTTTTGTGAAAGGTGGCTTCTCCAGATCTTCTGGTCGAGTTTGATTTTGAGTCCGAGTTAGATGCCACAGTGTTAGCTATTGAGGAGGCTACAAACCAGAGGTTGGAGTAGGATTTTGCTGGAATCTGACTTCTCATACGTGGTGAACTTGTTTGCCAAACGCTTCCTTGATGTTCCTTGGCTCTTTCTAGCACTCTGGGGTCGGGTTCTTTTCCTCGCTTCTTTGATGGATTTAAAGGTCTCAAATGTGTTTCGGGAGACAAACCGTGTTGTCGATGGTATGACTTTTCCACATTGCCTCTGGCGTTTTTGATTGACTTGGTGAATGATGATACATTGGGCAGACCGGGGTCTCGTTCATCTCGTTAGTTGTTGGATCCCACTGGTAGTAGTTTATTCTCAGTCCAAAAGTCGGTTTCGAGGGCACTACTTCCTGGATCGCAACTTGCCTATTGTAGCTTGTTTTTGTTTTTGGCCGATTTGTGGCCTTTTACGGTTATTGTCGCTTTTGTTCGATCCTTTACCTATTTGCATGGGGAGGGTACTCTTTTCTATATGAGGGTTTCTTCCACAAGGGTGGATTTACCTTGAGAGGTTTTAATGAAGCCTGAACATATGCTTTTAATTAAAGGTCCGACATCGTGATCCATGTACTATTTTGACTCTTTTCTCCTTTTTTAAAAATAAATCTCCCTACTTTATTAAAAAAGAAAAGTTCATGAGGTCCGGATGTGAGAGCCACATATACTAAAAATGGAATGGAGAGGGACATCTTGATACAATCTTCATACCCGTAAATATTATGGGATGATGATCCGAGCACGTTCGGGGCAACACCAAGCCTAAAACTACCGTCCATACAATAGTGCAGAAACTGCATATCCAGAAGGGTAATTCTGCCTATCCATAACGCCTTTCTGTACCTTCTGTAGTGACATAGTTCTGGATTGGCAGACAGTCCAGAACGCCTTTTTTTACCCTTCTGGATTGGCAGACTTTCTAGAAGGGTAAAAAAAAACTGTTCTAGAAAAAAAAAATAATGTTCTAGAATGGTACCTTCTAATACTTATTCAGCCATTTTCCAGATCGGTTTTTACAATTACCGTTCTGGAAAGTTGGACATTCCAGAACGGTATTTTAAACCACTGTTCTGGAAAATCGTCCATTCCAGATCGGTATTTTAAAATACCGTTCTGGACTGTTCATCTTTCCAGATCGGTATTTGAGAAGAACCGATCTGGAATGTACACCTGTCCAGAACAGGATTTTCACATACCGTTCTGGACTGTTCAACTTTCCAGAACGGTAATTTGCAAAAAACCGATCTGAAAGTTGAACTTTCCAGAACGGTTTTTTGCAAATACCGTTCTGGACTCTACAACTTTCCAGAACGGTATTTTAAACAACCGATCTGGAAAGTTCAACTTTCAGATCGGTTTTCGGCAAATTACCGTTCTGGAAAGTTGAACAGTCCAGAATGGTATTTTAAAAACCGTTCTGGAGTGGTTTACTTTTCCAGAACGGTCATCTAAAATACTGTTCTGGAATGTTCAACTTTCCAGAACGGTATTTGCAAAAAACCGATCTGAAAGTCGAACATTCCAGATCGGTTGTTTAAAATACCGTTCTCGATTGTTCAACTTTCCAGAACGGTATCTTAAATTACCGTTCTGGAATGTACAATTTCAGAACGGTTTTTTGCAAAAACCGTTCTGGAATGTACAACTTACCAGAATGGTAATTTTAAAAAACCGATCTGGAATGGTTTTTTGTAATCAGCCCTGTTTTACGATTGGTCTTTCCAATTTGTAAAAAATTATAATAGAATATTAAAAATATCAAATCTCAATCGAAAATATACTAAACTATTCATCATTCCATTTAAAGCACCCCAAAACACCAACTACAATATTCATCAATCCAGTCAAAGGAAACACCAACTACAATATTCATCAATCCAGTCAAAGGAAACACCAACTACAATATTCATCAATCCAGTCAAAGGAAACGCCAACTACAATATGTCAATCCTTTCAAAGCACCCCAAAACAACAAAAAAAACCACACTATTCATCAAGTGTCCAAGACAACAATCACCACAATTCACATACAAAAAAAGGTTTCATTAGAGATTTGTTCTTCAAACCAGAATAAAATACAGTTGCACCCTCAAGTAATGACCTCTAGAAAACACTCGGCCCAACGTCTACGAACTACGTCAATGTCATCTTCCGAATAAGGTCCCTCCATATTGAATACCTACA
>BMAC01000294.1:1346341-1363214 GCA_014905375.1 Phtheirospermum japonicum | reverse complement strand
AAAAAAAAATGGGAGAGGACGAGATATTTGATCAATTCCAACGATGGATAGAGCCAAACCATTGAGTAGCGAGGGGGCAACATAGTGCATTGACATGACGTGTATAAAAAAGGGTTGCCAAACTACTGGGATCACCTAGGACAATACATGAAACGTCTAAGATTTCTAAAAATATAGTGGTGTCTAGAGTCCGAATAAATTCACTTGGGTAATTTTAGTGAGTTACTTATATTATGTTTGTCCTATGCTTTAATTCTTCATATTGCTTGAGGACAAGCAAGGTTTAAGTCTGGGGGATTTTACAAAAGAGAAATTACATGCTAATTGACGGTTTAATTCCGGTGATTTTATGTGCTTAATATTATCATATATGCTTATTTCTTATATAATTGTTATTATGAGCAATCAAGCACCAATCGTATATTTCTTCTCTATTTTGCAGTATTTGGTGCTATATTTATCGAAGGATGTCTCACAAGGAAGTAGAGAAACGAGGATTGACGAATCAAGGAGAGAAAAATCAAGAATCAGGATGGTGCGTCGATGACGCGTCGATGCCGAGGATGGACCGCGTCAGTCGACGTGATGTGCGGTGTGAAGCCGAAGGCTGGCTCGCTTCAGTCGACGCAATGTCGACGCTCATGTTCTGAAGCAACGATTGGAAGGGCGTCAGCCGACGCTATGTCGATGCTCATATTTTGAAGCGTCGATTGGAAGGGCGTCAGTCGACGCCCATGCAGGACGATGCAGGCAGGTGATTCGCGTCGACGCCGAGGGCTGGTTCGCGTCAGTCGACGCTCCGTCGACGCCGACTCGGCAGAATTATTTTAGGAAGAATCTTAGGCGGCAAGAAATAGGAATTCTATATAAACCCCGACCCTATTTCGTCTCAGAGGCATAATACAACATATCCTAGGGTTCTAACGAGGTCCATAGAGGTTCCAACTCGTCCCCAGTCATCCACACGCAAGAGAACTTGAAGATTGATGTTCCAAGACACAAGATTCAAGTTCAACACACCGTCTCTCCTATTTTATCAAGGATTATGTTTGTTCATCTGAACCTTTTCTTTTATTTTCTTAACTCCATGAGTGAGTAAATCTATTATCTAGTTCTAGGGATGTTGAAACCCTCGTGAAACTATGTTTAATTGATTTATGCAATATTGTTGTTCGTTCGTCATATGCAATTATTTGTGTTGTTCTATTTTCAATTTATGATTGCTTAATTCTTAATTTGGCTTGATCACCTAGATTAGGGATTAATTATCTATTGCTAGAATTAGGATTGCTTCCCGTGTAATTGTCGTAATTACTATTTCTCTGAAGCAACTAATGATTGTAAATCGTTAGGGACAACACAACATAGGTTGAATGAACCGAGCTTATGCGTTTGTTGCCTAGATTAACCTATTTGCCCCATTATTAATGATGTTGTTGGGTTGAACCTAGAGATCTTATTCTAGGTTATTCAATAATTAGATTCAATTAAAGAGCTTATTTTAATTGAGTACACAGTAAGGGTAAATTCGAGTAGCAGAGCTTATTGCTACTTAGGGTTTTTAGTCGCRTGTGATSAATGWATTATGATATTGTGGTTGGTTAAATGAGTGAATCGAGGGTGGAAACTGAACTAGAACTAGGCTTTTATTATTATTGAATTCTTCGTTAATTATTTTCTTGCTAGTTTAATTGCTTGTTTATTTTATTAGTTAATTCATAAATCTTTACCCCAATTATTTATTTAAATAAAATACGGATCATCACAATCTAACCACACTCCTCGTGGGTTCGACCCTTACTTATCGCTACTACTAGTTAGTGGAGGGAAGATGAGGAAAATAAATATTTAATTTGATGCTTGACGACGGACGGCCACCAATATAAGAAGGAGGTGACCCGCTGATACCACGCCCGTGGAGCCTGCTTGAGCCCATACAACGATTACTTGAGAAGACAAACATGTTTAGGGCAAGCAGGATCCACAAAACTGGGCGGCTAGAACATGTAAACAGTCTCATTCAGATGTCCATGGAGAAATGCATTTTTGATATCCAACTGATGAACTGACCAAGACCTAGAAACAGTCAAGTGAAGGATGGTCCGGACCGTTGCCGGTTTAACAACCGGGCTGAATGTCTCCCCACAATCAATCCCGAATTCCTGTGAGCGATGATTAGCCACAAGGCGAGCCTTATAACGTTCCAAGGACCCATCGACCCGAAACTTGTGACGAAACAGCCATATACACTTAACCACATTAGACTCAGGAGGCTGGGGTATTAAGACCCAAGTTCCATTACCAATAAGAGACCGATATTCATGAGACATGGCGGCATACCAATTTTTGTCTAGAAGGGCTGTTTTGTGTGATGTAGGTAAAGGAGAGACGACAAATTTGGGCTTCGTAGTGGTGGTGTGAAGGTCGAACAGGAGGCGGGGTTGGAATACACCGACTTTTCTACGGGTAGTCATGAGATGAATGTTTTGAAAAGTTGGTACGGGTGGTGGTGTCGGTGACGCACTCGTAGTTGAGCTAGAGACGGGGCTGGGGGAGGGCTGTCGTATTTGACCGGAAGATTGATGTATGGGTGGGCCAGGCGACGAAAGATGGGTTGGGTTTTGGTTGTGAAGCTGAGCAGCCCGAGCCATCGAGCCCAATAAGAAATGGGACACGAATGGAAACACAGTGTCATCGGAAGAGAGAAACTCATACGATGAGGAGGAGTCAGTTTGGTGTGTAGAGAAAGGAAAAACGGATTCCTCAAAAGTGTCATGACGAGACACAATGAATTTATTGGAGGAGAGATCTAGGCAAATGTAACCTTGATGATTAGCGGGGTAGCCTAAGAAAACGCATGGTGTGGAACGAGGTTGGATTTTGTGAGAGGTTTAAGCAGAAAAGTTAGGGTAGCACAAACACCCGAATACCCAAAGATGATCGTAGAGCGGAATGGCATTGTAGAGTAAGTGGGTGGGGCTACGTTTTTGGCGGTTTGGGGATGGAAGGATATTAAGGAGATAAGCGGTCGTGTTTAGAGCGAAGGGCCAAAGTCGAGGTGGGACCGAGGCATGAAAGAGAAGGGTACGAACCATATTATTAAGGGTACGAATTGTACACTCAGCTTTACCGCTTTGAGAAGATGTGTAAGGACAAGAGAATCGAAAAATAATTCCATGTTTTTGGAAAAATGAACGGAACTCCAAATTGTCGAATTCTTTCCCGTTGTCACACTGCAGGGATTTAATGGAGCAATTGAATTGTGATTTGACAAACTGATGAAATTGAAGACATTGGGCATACATTTGACATTTAAATTTAATTGGAAACACCCACACAAAATTGGAATAATCATCAATTAGCACAAGATAATATTTATGCCTAGCAGAGCTAACAATAGGAGATGTCCAAACATCACTATGAATTAATTGAAAAGGCATATAAGAAACAGTTTTAGACGATGAAAACGGAAGACGAGTATGTTTCCCCAATTGAAACGAATGACATAAAGACAAGTCATACACTTTATTGAAACTAGGAAGACAAGACTTTCTAAGTAAATCGAACTCACGGATGACCGCAACGTGCATGCCAAACAGGCACCGACACGGCAGACGAGGAGAGGAAAACCATGTGGGTCAAATTTAACAGAAACATTATTATCAGTTGTGAATTTACGGACAGAAATAAGGTTTTTCATAATATGAGGTGCAACAAGGACATTTTTGAGGTGGAGTGGGTGGCCGGTTGTGGGTATAAGTGCTGGTACAGAACCTGAAGTCAGTACATGATGGCCATTTCCAACAATTATCGAAGTGGAATTACTTTTAGAGGTAAGGGAAGAGAGCATACCCTGATTGTTGGTCATATGAGATGAAGCGCCTGTGTCCATGGACCAGGAGTTGTCCGGAGGATAAAGGGTCATGGAGTTGAATGCGTGAGGGAGGTATGTAGTTGGCATGTATCCCACACTAGGGTCCGAGAAAGCTGCATTTGCCTGTGGAGAATGGCCGCGGGGAGTAGCCCAAAGAATACCTGGGGACGACACGGATGGGAACGGGCACATCGACGAGTTCCACCCCGAAAACGGCTAAGCGTTGGGCTACTGCTGCTGTTGAGAGGTCCCGGGGATCGGCATTCACCCATATGGTGGCCGCTGAAAATGGATCGTACCGGATCTGCGGCCACGATACCTCGACCTTTCCCGCGACCTCGGCCCCGCCCGCGGCCTGAATTATGTTGTCTCCCTGAGTGGTCAACCGGTTGCTAAGTCGTATTGATCCTGTCGGAATACGCGGACGATGGTGGCTCGGCAGTGGCAGCAAGGGCTTTTGATTCCGCAGCAATGTAGTCTCTCTTTTCCCTGCGTGTCTCTTCTATGAGGATCATGGACCGAGCTTTGGCAAAATCTGGCAGCGGGTTGGTTTGTTGAATAAAACATGCCACCGTATCAAATTCGGGTGATAGCCCGGCAATCATCTGAATGACCATTTAACGTTCGGTAAGGGGGGAATCGGCGTTCTTCAATTGGTCAGCAATATCTTTAAGTTGTTGGCAATATGCAGAAACCGATGAGAAGGCCTCAAGTCGGCATCGGGAGAACTCATTTTGGAGATATACCGAGCGGGACTCCTTGTTATCATTAAATATGTTCTTCAACCGAGTCCATGCCGAGAGAACGGTGGAGTCCGGCTCAAGAATAGTGAGCAATAGGTCAGAGGAAACGTGGCGTAAATCCATTGAAGGATAATGGCATCCAATTGATCCCAAAGTCCGTCATCAACATCCGCAGGGCGCGGAATCCTGGAGTCGATATGATCGAGAACTCGATGAGCACAGGCCCCGACTTTGAATAGTTCTGCCCATGAATTGTACTTGGTATTGGAAACATCAAGTGTTAAAAGAATCAGATTTTTTATGTTCGAAACGACGAGAACCGAGTGAAACGGCGGACGAGAAGATCCGTTGGAGGTTTGTTCCTTTGTAGAACCATCACCCCCGACGCTGGTCATGGCGATTTAGGAGGGGGCGGCCTGTGTGATGGATCAGTGATGCTGATGTAGATTGACGATAGGGTGGGCAGTGAAAGGTAGGAAGGGTGGAATTAGGGTTTTTAGTCTCGTGATACCATGTTAGAACCTAATAATTTGTATAATCCCCCTTGGGTCTGCCATTCACAAATATAGATATAAATTGAGTATATTAGCTTGTCTAAAAAGGTAGGTCAATATAAAAATATATACATGCTATTACCCATCATGCTGCGGTCTGAGGAATTCTTGCTCAGTAAGACACCAATTTGATTCGAATTGATTCAGTCGAGCTAACATTATTTACTATATCAGCACCTAGCACCCAGTAGATCCTAAGGATGACCCGTTTCGTTTAGGCGTCAACATACACACATAAGTAAGTTACTTACAAAGTTGGGATAAATAGATTAGTGACAAAATGAGCGCAAGAAGGTTGTAAATAGCTAAAACTTAGGTCCGACTGAAAGGCAAGGGGTACCCCAATTATTTTACCCTAGAAGTCTGAAATATAAAATACATCTTTCCCCAAATAAAATACAAATTATGTGATTGGTTATCCAAATTTGATAAGTACATCCTTAGCTTCTCCAACAAAAGACATTTGAAAAGAAAGATAGTTGAATTAGGGCAACTGAATGTAACAATCATAAGTGCATGGATGTCCCAATGTACTTTTAGGATAAAAACAAAATTGCATATTATCCATAATCAGAAAATAATAATAATATAATAATTGTACATTTTATCGTAAAGTTTTACTTAGAAAGCAAGTTGGTTCACCATATAAAGAGCCGAACAAGACGAAAATGTTTAGCCACTTCCGTCTTTCTGGAAGCAAGATTTCGCCTAATTCTTTTGAATCCCGGCCCGATTTTTCCCCACTTCATTGAAAAATATTTTAATTTCTTTGTTGTATTTGAATCGAATTGTGATGGTAAAAACACAAGTTTTATTATTTGTTCTGATTCTATTCATCCTTTTGACAGGTCATTTGCATTAATCAAATTAAAACATCTAAGTTCTTACTAATTTATTTCATATCACATATTCAAATCTTGGATGTTATAATTATATATTCAATCAAAATCTCTGTTTCTTTTACGATATCAGTCCATGTATTGTCTATTTATATCGGATTTCTGAAGCCTGAGTGTCAAAAATTGAAATTCTAGCCCCATAATCAAAATATATTTATCTTTTTTTTTTGAAAATTATTTCTCAACTTTTTTTGTTCATTAATAATTTCACAACTTTAAACACTCATTGATTTTAAATCTTGATTAAATCACTCACTCCGTACAATCGTAATAATAATTAAATCCCTTCAACAACTTAGCAATTTCATAATAAGTAAATCCAAACAAGAATGTACATACCCCAATTTACAGACAACCTCGAAGATATAGAATTCGATTATTTTCATATGTTATCTAGGTTTTAATTAATCCTAGCATATTATTTTTCACAGTTGACTCACTAGCAGTACCTCAAATGTCCAGTGAATACCTCGCCCCCACTTTAAAAGCATGTAAGACAAAGTGCCTTAAGCAATACGGTGGCCGAGGAACATGCACCACCTCTGGCCCTCCGCCCGTTCATGCAACTCTTCTACAGTCGACTAAGGCGTGGGTACAAGTCAGGAAATGTTGCCAATGCAAATGCTTATTCAGAAAGAAGACGAAAACGCATCTATCTCGAAGGGCTTATGCATAGTATGCCTTAGAGTGCTACATAAATAAACATCCTCTTGGAAAAATAAGTTGTTTGTAAAGGAAATCGTGTTACTTTTTAGGTAAAATTTCTTTATTACTCGTTTATCGAATGACAAATGTAAAAGTGGAATCGTATTATATGTTGTGAGAACATTGAAATGATATATTTATTTGTCCAAATGATTTTTTTGGAAAAAAAAGAGATATTAAGACTTAATGTGTAAATGTTAGAATGAATTTTAACTTGAGAAATGAAACTTGTCCCACATTGGAAAATAATTAAAAAAATTGGGCTTGTTTACATAGACTCCTTATTTATAAGAGGTACTCTAGCATGACAATAAGGCTCTCTCCACTCGTGCACAGGTAAGTTGCAAATCATGGCCGGATTCGTGAAGTTTTCCTAAATTTTTGGATTAAGTTTTATATTTAAAAAGTTATTTTCCGATACGTAGTGACAGAATTCATTTAGGGGTTCATTTAGGGGTTTTTCGGAGACACATTTCAAATGGGCTTTTGGAATCAAAAGTCCATTCTACATAATTAATTATGTTTGGTGATAAATTATAGGGGACTTCTACGGTGCCGTGAAGGTACCATTCCCCACTTAATTAGAACTCTTAGATCCAAAGTGGTTATAGATAATGATAAAATCTAAGGGATGTAAATGCAGGGGGCTAGGAGGTATGGTATCTTCACGGTACTGTAGTCATTTCCTAAATTATAAATGAACTTTTAAATAAGTAACTTATTAAAAAGCCCATTTTGGAGACGTGGGAATAAGAGACTTCTCAAACCCCATTTGGTGGGTTTCCAAATATTCTCCCACACTCAAGATCGTGTTGTTGCCCATTATCAGAATTTTTTCAATTTTTTGATAAAACACATTTCCAAAATGGGTTTCACCAAACATGTATCAATATGTAAATGTACTTTTTAAAAAGCCACTTATTAAAAAGACCATTTTTAAATTGGACTTTTAGTGTTAAAGTGTTTCCAAAGGAGCACTTAGTCTTTGAAGTTCAAATTCTACAACTGCGGAGTTGACTCGATCTTTTTAATCTGCAGTGGCATAACTTATGCAACCGTGATTGCATAAGTATTATAGGTATATGCAAAAAGCTGTAACTACATAGTTATTGAAGTCAGCACTTCTAATTCATTGCAGTCTAATTATTCATATTTATATTGCTATTTGGTCAACCAAGCTCCATCTACAGTTATAACATTCCACAGTTCAAGATAGGAAAATGCACACGAAAACTCACCAGAAAATGAGAATATTTATTTATTTTCAATAATGTTTTGTGTTATTTTTTAGAGTATTGTTTCTCAGTTTGTCGGAATAAATTCAGTTATCTCTGTTTTATTCTACAAAACAAATATCCGTGCAGTGCGAAATTATTTAAAGTAAATTGTAACTATCACAGGTCGTGAGTTTTTTGTTCTCTTTAACATTTCTTGTTTTTGCAGAGTTATTTCACACTACTTATTCAATTCATCTCATAATACTTATTCAACAAGCGAGATGTTTCAAAAGGGATACCAGTCATGCCAATTATTTTGTTTAATTCACATAAGTGAACTATCGTTTGGGAATTGTAATAAGTTTCTATGAAATGATTACGTTGCCGTGAAGGCACCATGCCTCCCACCCCTTGCATTTTCATTCATCCATTTATCAGTATTTGTAACCAATTTTTAATTCAATGGTTGTGATTAAATGAAAAATGTTGCTCTCACGACACCGTAGAAGTTCCCAAATTTATAACACATGTGTTGATGGTCGTTATTGTCCCGAAAACCGGGGCAGAAACCAAGTTGGGGCACGCGAGGGAGTTGGTGAATTTCACTAGACCGTCGATAGCGTCGAGCTACACCCACCAGGCATTAGGTGCCGACTTCCTGAGGGTCCGCCGAGCTACCCATGCCGAGCAGCCGCGTTGATGGCGTCGAACTGCCGGTAGCATTCGCGCGGACTGCCGAGCGTCACTGCCAAGCTCACCGAGCCAAGCTGCCGAGCTGAAGGCGTCAGGCCTTCGGCAGCATTCGCACGGACTGCCGAGCGTCACTACCGAGCTCCCCGCGCCGAGCTACCAATCTGAAGGCGTCAGGTCTTCAGCAGCATTCTCGCGGGCTGCCGAGCACTGCTGCCGAGCTGAAGGCGTCAGGCCTTCGGCAGCATTCGCGCGGGCTGCCGAGCACTGCTTGCCGAGCTCACCAAGCTGAGCTGTCGAGCTGAAGGCGTCAGGCCCTTCGGCAGGATTCGCGCGGGCTGCCGAGCACTGCTGCCGACCTCACCGAGCCGAGTTTGTCGAGCTGATGGCGTCAGGCCTTCGGCGGCACTCGCGCGGGCTGCCGAGCACTGCTGCCGACCTTACCTCAACGAGCTGAAGGCGTAAGTCCTTCGGCGGCACTCGCGCGGGCTGCCGAGCACTGCTGCCAACCTCACCTCACCGAGTTGCCGAGCTGAAGGCGTCAGGCCTTCGGCAGCATTCGCGCGGATTGCCGAGCATCATTGTCGAGCTTCCCGCGCCGGGCTGTCGAGCCAAAGGCGTCAGGCCTTCGGCAGCATTCGCGCGGGCTATCAGGCACTACTACCGAGCTCCCCTCGCCGGACTCCCCATGCCGGGCTTCCCAGTAGGGGTTGCCGACCAGAGAACACAGACTTACTCCATCGGCCGAGCTTTGTCAGTCTGCACCGAGCCTGGCACCAGATTATGAATGCCTAGCAAAGTATGTTTGCTCGGCGCCCGCACGGCATGACCAAAATGTTTTCGGAAAGTCGTTGAGCTGAGAATGCCGATCTGAGATATCGGGTTGACATAACCAGATCCTTAAGGTGAGTAAAATAACTGAGATCGCCTCTGAGTCGGTGGAAAATTCCTGAGGTCGGCGTTAAGTCGGTGGACACGTGAGCAGAATTTGCAGAGAACCAATGGGAAAGCGACAGGTGTCCAATTAGAATTTTCATAGAAAACTATAAATAGACTCTCCAAGAGAGAGAGAGGGATCCCCCAATTTTTTAGAGAGAGAAACATAGAGAGTTTTAGAGAGAGAAAGCTTGTAATTTGATATTGAGAACTTGTAAAAGGACCCGGCCAAGGCCGATCCGAACTGATTTTGAGGAATAAAAGTTAATAATTTTTTCCTATTCGTTTTTCTCTATCTGATTGCTTCTCTTTTGCTATTTTTTTTATTTTGTATTGGTTTTGTTACTCTAAATATAAACAAAATGACGTTAGAGGAAGGGTTTCTTGTGATCTGTAGTCCCACTTTCTTAGTCAGCACTTCAAATTTTATTTTCTATCTTCTGTCCGATTTTCATTTTTCGTGAGGAGAGCACTTCACTGTATTTGAGGTTGGTTAATACAAAGAGGAATTTCTGTTCAACCTATTCATCAACATGAGTCCTTCAGAAAGCTCAAGGAGAAATCCTGGAAAGGAACCCCAGGAGAGGACTGTGCAATCGAGCCCAAATGAGCTCGACCCGGAACAAGTACGGTCGTTCATGCAGCACCCTGCTTTCGCTAAAGAATTTGAAGAGATGATGAAGAAGGCATCAAAGTCAGTCTTGACACCAGAAGTTCTGGTCGGCATTCCCAAGAACGCTGACCTTCAGGAAGGACAATAAGAGTCAGACCCGACTCGGGAGGAAGCAAAGAAAAATGGGAAAAGAAGGCTAGAGGAAGAAACCGAGCTGAATGCTAAGAGAAGGCTCGATAGATCTCCCATCGCACGCCGCCTCACATTCTCTTCCCCCCAGAATGTCTTTGCCCGACTCGGAAAACCAGCTAACAAAGCACAGGAGGATCCCCCCGTGAAATCGGCCAATAGCAAGAGTGTGGCCATGAGCATCCCCCCGTGGAAGCAAAACGATGAATCTGCCGAGCTGAAATACTTGAGCTAGAGGCCAGGCAAATCCCTCCCCCAGTCCAGAACACTCACCCAACTCTCCAGCCAGTGGCGTTCAGCTCGGTATGTGATGATGAGTCACCCTTGTCCGTCCAAATCCTTTTAGAACCCCTAGAAGGCAAACTGAATATTCCCCCAATTGCTCTGTACAAGGGGAGCATCGACCATGAATCACACTTGATTCATTACCAGAACTATATGGACATGCTCGGCGCGTCCGACACATACAAGTGCTGAATGTTCTCCATGACGCTTGATGAAATCCCACTAAGGTGGTACCGATCACTACCACGTCACTCTATCTGTTCATGGCCACAGTTGAGATCCTCGTTCCGAGGACATTTCATGGTTTCTAAGGCCACCGTCGCACCCAAGAGAGCCATAGCCACCATAGTACAACAACCAAATGAATCACTGAAGAGCTACATAGCAAGGTTCACGAAGCAAGTCTCAAAATCTCATCCATGCGATGACGAAGCCTTGCTTATCCTAGCTAAGAACAGGTTGTCGGACAATTCCTTCTTCAAATGGGTAAATAACCAGCAGGATCTGCAAACTTTCCAGGAATTCCTTGCTTTGGCTGCATCACAAATCGCAGCCGAGCAGAACATGTCTGCTCCAGTAATATCCTTCCCGCAGCATCACAAATCAGCCCGTCAAGTTGACAAAAATCCAAGCTCCCAAGCAATCGCACCAAAGAAACTCCTGCAAGACAAACACGCCAATCTCTTTGCCGAGTACAGTGAGGTTTACTCACTGGCCGCAGCCACGATTTTTGATCGAATCAAGAACCTGGACATTCTCCCTCCAGCCCGACCCATCAAGAATGATTCTTCCCTGCTCGACAAGAAGAGATTCTGCAGGTATCACGGTTCAATTGGGCACAACACAGAAGAGTGCCACGACTTGGTCCGTGCTCTGATCAAAGTTTGTGATGATCGGAATGTATTTCCATTCTCAAAGAACCATCAAGCCAGACAGGAACGAAGAGGTAACAATCAGCCACCTCCACCCTCAGTAGTCGTAGCTGGAGCACCAAAAGAGATACTGACTTTTGCTAACACTATCCGAGCAGAGGAGGAGATGTCAAATAGAAAAAGGAAGACCTTGATCAGGGAGGCAAGGAACTCAATTCAAAAAACGAAAGTCATGAGATCTGACATCTTTCATTTTGTTGACCAGACCGAGGAGGAGGATAAGTTAGTGTCATCCTTTACTTTCTACGAATCAGATGCAGACCCGCTGGATCACCCCCACTATGATTCTCTCGTCATCACCGTGCCTATTCTAAGGATCCGAACACACCGAGTCCTTGTAGATCGCGGTGCATACGCGAGCATAATCTATCTTCCGGCCTTTCGAAGAATGAGAGTACCAAAAGAATACATCGAGCCATTTGAAGATAGGATCAGAGGGATCAGTGGCGACTATGTGCAAGCTCTCTTCCAAAGTAAAGCTATTTGTGGAGTTTGTCACAGGAGAAGAAAAAAGAACAATCCTCATGACCTTCAAAGTAATCAATGTCCCGAGTGACTACAATGCTCTCATAGGCAGACCATCCCTTTATGACCTCAAGGGTGCAATATCAGTCTACCACTATTCGATCAAGTTCCCAGGTATCTTAGGCGAATGCGAACACCGAGGTGATCAAGTGGCTGCTCGAGAATGCAATTGGTCGATCAAGCCAAGACAAATAAACATGGTCGAGCAGATGAAAAAGAGCGAAGTGCTGACTGAGAAAGAAAGTAAAGAGGTGGTAAAGAGCCTTGACGGTGATGAGCCCAACAACATAATTTCTTAGGAAAAAACACAAACTCCGACAGCAGTGCTGAAAGACGCTAACAACGAAAAGGGAGACAAAGATGTGCTGAGCTCAGAAAAAATGGTCGAACTAACAAAAGAAGAAGAATGAGAGAAAAATCAAAACACCATTTAGAATGATAACAAATATGCTGATCTCGGCAAAACCGAACAGAATAGAGAAGAGTTGGAGAAAGAGCTTTCATGGCAGCAGCGCCGAACAGAAGTTGATGAGCTGATCGAATAGGGAGATGCCGACCTGAGTAGGGATCGAGGTCGGCGCATAGGAAAAGAACCAATGTGGGAGCCATAGGACACTCTCTGTCGAGTAGGAAGTGACGAGCTGAAAGTCGGGGAGGATGAGCTGGAGACTCGCAAGCTAAGTCTGAAGAGAAAGGCTTCTCATGTGGAGACGGTCGAAGAGCTGGATTGGATATCGGTTAACGAGCTCGACCCGAATAAACAACTCCGAATCGGCCATGACCTCAAGGAACCCATTAGGTCTGAGCTAATAAGTTTCCTGAAAGCGAAACAGGACGTCTTTGCCTTAACACACACTGACATGCAGGGGATCGACCCAGAACAAGCTTGCCACCGACTCAACATTGACAAGAATGTCAGGTCAATTATACAGAAAAGGAGGAAGCTCAGCCCGGACCGATACGAGGCGCTGGAGTTAGAGGTCGTGAAGCTTTTGGATAACAAGTTCATCCGCGAGGTGAGGTACCCGGTCTGGGTATCTAACCCCGCGTTCGTCAAGAAGCAGACCGGTCAATGGAGATTGTGCATTGACTTCTCTGACCTGAATAAGGCATGCCCAAAGGACAGCTATCCACTCCCACACATCGACTACATGGTAGACGCAACTGCTGGACACGAACTGAAGAGCTTTATAGACGCCTACTCCAGGTACAACCAGATCCCAATGTACTTGGGCGGTCAAGAGCATACGTCTTTCTACTCGGCAAGAGGTCTCTACGACTATACCATGATGCCATTCGGCTTGAAGAATGCTGGGGCTACCTATCAGCACCTCGTGAATAAAATGTTTGCTAGTATGATAGGAAAAACTATGGAAGTCTATGTAGACGACATGCTCGTCAAGTCTTTGTACTCAACTGATCACATTGAGGATATCAATAAAATGTTTCGGTTTTACGTGTTTACCGAATGATGTTAAACCCCAAAAAATGCTCTTTTAGAGTTGGTTCTAGAAAGTTTTTAGGTTATATGGTAGGACAAAGAGGCATTGAAGCCAACCCGGACAAAATCCGGGCTATAACCGAACTGCACCCCTCCCCCTCGCCCCCCTCGAAGCATAAAACAAGTGCAGAGCTTAACCGGTAAAATGGCCGCTCTGAATTGCTTCATATCCAGATCAACGGACAAGTACGGGCAAGTGCAAACCTTTCTTAGAAGTAATCAAGAAGAACCGAACCTTCAAATGGACTGAAGAATGTCGGACAGCCTTTGAAGAGATGAATAAGTGCATCTCAAGTGTGCTAACCCTGCAAAAGCTAATAAAGGAAGAATCGTTGTACCTCTACTTAGCTATCTCAACGGCGGCAGTTAGTTTAGAGCTCGTTCGATCTGACGAGCACGAACACCCAGTGTATTACACAATCCACGCCATGCACGATGCTGAGCTGAGGTACTCGACCATACGCCCTCGTCACCTCCTCCCAAAAATTACGTCCATACTTCTTGGAACACATAATAATTGTGCTGACGAGCTTCCCTTTAAAGCAGATCATGCACCGCCCCAACACCTCAGGAAGGATGATCAAATGGGTCATCGAGCTCGGACAGTTCAACATAGCTTATGAACCAAGAACGGCTATCAACGGACAAGCTCTGGTCGACTTCATAGCTGAGTTCACCCCTGCGGTCGAGTTATTCCCCGCAAAGGCTGAGCAGTGGAGCATGTATGTTGATGGCTCGTCGACAACTGGCTGAGCTGGGGCTGGAATCGTATTGGTGAGTCCTGAAAAGAAGCCCTTCTGCTCAGCCGTACGCTTCCAATTCCCTTTGACTAATAACGAAGCTGAGTATGAAGCCCTCCTAGCTGGTCTCGAAACAGCTGCCTCGATGGGGATCAAGAATTTAAAAATACAGAGCGACTCCCAACTAGTGGTGAATCAGATTAACAGGGTGTACGAGACCACGGAGCCCAGAATGGCAGTATACCTGAACTCACTAAGTCACGCTTAGCTGAGTTTGAAGTCGAGGTCATCCATGTCTCACAAAGTGATAATGTTCCAGCAGACTCCTTGGCCAAGTTAGTGTCAAGCTTGGGTGTTGAGGAACTGTATACAGTGACGGTCATCCACCACTCAACAACAGCACTTGATGCTGCCGCTGCCTATTCGGCTAACCAAGCCGACCAGAATGAGGAAGGTCAGAACAAAAAGGAGAATTGGATGAAACCTTTCCCACTTTACTTGAATGAAGGGGTGCTCCAGAAGACCGAGCTGAAGCAAGATCGATACGAGCAAAGTCAGCTCGGTTCACCATTGTGGATGGGCTATTGTACAAGAGAGGGTATTCCATTCCCCTACTCCATTGCTTGAACGAACAAGATGTTGAATACGCATTGAGAGAAGTACATGAGGGAATCTGTGGAAACCACGCTGGAGGACAATCGTTGGCTCACAAGCTCATCCGACAAGGGTACTATTGGCCGACCTTGAGAAAGGATGCGATAGAGAAGGTCAGAAAATGCGAAAAATGCCAAGTGTTTGTTCCCCAGATTAACTCTCCCGCAGAAAACCTCAATTCTATATATTCGCCATGCCCGTTCGCTAAATGGGGAATTGACCTGATTCGTCTACTACTAAAGGCCAAAGGAGGAGTAAAATACGCGGTAGTTGCGGTGGATTACTTTACCAAATGGGCGGAAGCCGAACAGCTGGCATCCATAACCAACCAGAAGGTCATCAATTTCGTTTGGAAGTCAATCATATGTAGATTCGGAGTGCCACTCTCAATAGTATCTGACAATGGCAAGCAGTTCGACAGCAAGAAGTTCAAGGCATTTTGCGGGGAGCTGAATATCAGAAATAATTTCTCTACACCATAACACCCTCAATCGAATGGACAAGTTGAAGCGGTCAACAAAATCCTCAAGTACACATTGAAAAAGAAATTGTAAGATTTGAAAGGTAGTTGGCCAGAAGAGTTGCCCGATGTCTTATGGCCGTACAGAACAACACACCGCTCATCTACCGATGAAACCCCATTTTCACTCGCCTTTGGATCAGAAGTGGTCATACCAATCGAGATCGGAACACCATCCGACCGAGTAGCTCACTTTGAGGAAGAAAAAAATGACATGGAATGTCGATTCGAACTTGATTTCCTCGAAGAAAAAAGAACGGATGCCGAACTAAAAAATGCGATCTACAAGCAAAGGAGTGAACGCTACTACAACTCAAAAGTGAAGGCCAGAGCTTTCAAAGTTGGTGACCTGGTCCTTAAACGCGTCTTTGGGTCGAAGCAAAATCCCTTCAAGCCCAAGTGGGAAGGACCATTCAAAGTGTCAGAGGTTCTCCAGCATGGGGCTTACCACCTAGAATACTTAGACGGAAATAAATTTGAACACCCTTGGAATGCTGTATACCTTAAGAAATATTATCAATAAAATTTCATTTCTCGTTATTCATTTAGAACACAAATCGACAAAAGCAAGGGGCTTCCAAGCCCAAAACTAAACAAGAGTGATAGACCGACCTCACCAGGTCGATCTCACTCATGAAAACCTCGCCGTAACAACTCTGCTCCCTAAGAGCTGAATAAAAAATTCGAGCTCAAAGTGCCGAGCTCAAAAGAGTCGAACTCAAATTGACTCGACACATTAAATAAAGCAATTTTTAAAAAAAATCGAGCTCAACGTACCGAGCTCAAAAGAGTATGAGCGCCTCATACCTGTCCACCGTGGAGGAGGCCCTCCAGATGCTGAGATATGGGGCTTCTATTCCTGATTTTGAGAAGCACATTGCTGAAAAAGATGGTGGAGTATGGCCTGGGAGGTGGTGAGGCCGACATGGACGCTGATGGCGACGAGCAGGGAGATGATGATGATGAAGATGGCAGGGACTTATTTTCACTTCTTTCTGACTTGGTGTTTTCTGTATTTTTTATGGCACGTCACTTTTGGGCGGCCAAATCTGATGTTCTGAACAATTTCTAATTTGAATTCGGATCGGCTTGTTCTGGCCGAATTTTCCTTTTTAATTGCCCTACACTTGACTTTGTTTTTTGTTTAATTTTCTATTGTGGTTTGATGATCTAAATATGCATGCATATTGCCTTTTTTTTTTAATGATGATCCGGGCTGGAAAACTTGTTTTCGCTGAGCTCAGATTCTTTTTTAAAATCTTGCTCTTTTTTATGTGTCGAGTCAATTTGAGTTCG